>JAMXBB010000011.1:76074337-76283088 GCA_024138015.1 Lumnitzera littorea | reverse complement strand
GCAGTTTTCTTCTTTTGCCTCCTTTATGAGCTGCTGTCATCTCTCTCTTCATCTGCATGTTGCACTTTCTCTTTAGTGTGCCTAAAGTACTAGCCAACATTGTAGGTGAAGCACAAATTGTTTTGCAAAATCAATGCAAAGCACCAATATCAGTATGCAGCAATGATACACCCGTCAGACTGCCACCCAATAATGCTACTTCAGTTGCAGCGCCTACTGGATCATCATCATTGTCCTTTTGGGCTTGTAACTCGGATGACTGCAAGTGCATTGACACTGAAAATCTGAATGCAACAGTGGCAAGATTTAGTAGTAGTATTGAGAGTGAAAGCATCTCTTACTGGCTTTCTGCTGAGTATGGCTATAATTTAGCCATAAAGATAATGCCTCTCAGTCCTATTACGAGTTGTCCCACCGTTAGCTGTGCTGCAAACTTGGATAAGTGTCCCCATGAACTCCAGATTTGCCAATCCAGTAACGCTGTGGTTGCATGTGGACCCCCAGACTGTTCTGACCCGGCACAATCATTGTGTTCAGCGTACTCCTCGCTGGTGGCAGATTCGCAATGCCAAATGCCTGGTTCCTCGTATGATCCTTCCGGTTCAACTTGTCCTACCTCGATTGATTTGGTGGCCAGCTTCATCTGCAATTAAGAAAAATGTGAGTTCAAGATTAATGATCTTTGTTGTGTCTTTCTTTATTCATTAAATAATATTATAAGATGAAATGAATTTATTATCCGTTACAAAGAAAATCAGGCGAGTGTGATTAGAAAGCTTGTATGAAATCCCCTATTGAAGGCGAGTATGACAAACAAAGGACTAGTCTCTTTAGTAACAGGGATCTTTTCACCTTATATAACCCATACTCTAGTTAAGGAAAAAACTGAAGTTCAATATTAGCTATTGAGGTATAAGGAAAAAACTCAAGTGTGGAAATGTCGGAGCTTAGTATGTCCTCAGTTATAGTTAACACTGGAAAGAAGTTTGGGGTAATGTTTTCTATGAAGGGAACAAACTTTATATCTACACGGTCTTGATCCTGAATGTTCGACAAGAATCCATTGTTAATGTTTACATTTACACTCTGTGTTTCAAATCTTTTGGTCTTGTCGTCACGTTCATGCAATTTATGCATGGATGCGAGGCATTTTGATAATTCAACGAGTTGAGATGTGATTTCCTGTCCTTAACGTGGAAATGGTTGCTTCCCATTTTCATTTGAATTCATATAAACTACATATGTTCTCCACTGGATTGGACACGTAAAATTTTGTTCCTCCATGGATGGGAATCACGTTATCCTCTAGTCTCAGTCATCAAAATAATTTAACATTATGGTCAAACTCAAGGATATAGGTTTTGTACTTCTTGAATAATGACTTGTCCTACTGTAAATTGTATGATTGCTGAAAAATGTTTCTATAGTAATGGATTTTAAGTTAGTCGTATGCAAATTCTATGGCTTTTTAACCTCTTTCGTTTTCCCCTTGCAATTTTTATTTTTTTATTTTTTCTTTTTTCTCCCATGGGCAGGCCGAGTGTGTTGGTGGGGGCTATAGCAGGTAGCTGGTTGAGTAGTGTGGGAGTTGCTATAGATAATATCATAACTGTTTTATCTAAAAGTTTGAATTTTCAAATAAAACAATTGTAAAATTACTAGTAACAGTGGTATGGGTTGCAACTCTTTTGTAAGTTGTCTCGGCTAGGTTAGAGTTGAATGGGAGGGTATATGATACAATCTTAGAGTAGAGTTAATATGAATGATGTGTTAGTGAGCGTGTGTTCTGTGTTGTTTGTGTTGTTAGTGTGCTGTGTTTTGAGCGATGCGTATATGAAGTGTGTGTCATGTGTCATTTACATAGGGGCAAAATTGTAAATGCCTACTTTAATTGTGTATAAATACATAGCAGGAAGTAAGAGAGGAGGAGTTAGTCATTTTGTTGAAAGTTGTTGAGTGAAAGAAAGTGTAGAAGATTGTAGGTTTGATGTACCTACTCTAATTGTTGAAGTATTGGATTTCACAATTGTTCTTAAGTGATTAGGGTTTTATCAAGTATTCTTCTACTCTTATTTGTATACTCTTTACTATATTTCATTGTAATAATAAAAAGATTGAATCCAGGGTTATATCAGTATTCGTGTTTGCTTAAGTTGGGTATGGAATGCTAGAAGACCTATATATATATGTATGAATGTATGTATATGTGTGTATATGTACATATATGTGTAGTATATTTACACTACAGAACTAGTATCGCCGACCGTAGAATCTATTGGGCTAGTATTTTGTAAGACCTTTATTTTTCAAGAATTGAAGTTTCAAGGACTTCAGTAGAAATATCTTTTATTTTCCAGCATTTTAACTGGACATGATTGCTATGCAGAACTTCAGTTCATTCTGGAAGCTTACATGATTCCACTAGTTGTTTCTCTTCTTGTTGGTTAATGCTTCTGACATTCCTGTCTCTCTTTCTTTTCTTCTTCTTCTTCTTCTTTTTTTTTTTCTTGTAATTTTTGCAGAATCTACAGCTTCTCTTTTGCTGATAGGGAAGTGTGGAAATTTCGGCCGAAGGAATCTGTTGGGTGTACCACCCCCACCCCCACGGTGCTGCGAACTAAGAGTTTGGGCGGTGCGAAATCCATTTCAGATTTGGATTCTTTTTATTTATTTATTTTTAATGTTTTCCAATTTATAAATCAACAGCTGAAATGGTGATTTAAATGTTTAAAACGTCATGTAATATCATTATAACGTTATTATATCTATTTTAATCTCTATCATTAATTACATGTAGTGATGTTTTACAGAGTAAATTGAGAAAATTAGATAGAAATGATCCATTTTCATTTTTAGTTATTGAATTATTGGGTTGGTACGCACGTCAATGTCAAAACACCATTGTCAATAATAAATGAGTTCAATTAATAGCGGATGTTATACTATTCATTTATTTTGTTTCCGCTAGAAATTTTTTCTTTCTTTTTTTGGCTAATGCTAGCAAATTATTTATGGTAAGGCCTCACTAGAGTAAAATAAGATATTGCCGTTTTGAGTTTAGTTGTTTATATACAAGAGTTGGCTAACATTTCTAACATTATGATAATATTATAATTGCTCATGATTAAGTGAGTATATACATTAGACATAGGTAGAGTCGTAGAGATCATAATGTGTGCCTATCCTATGTCATATTCACGGAATGAGAACCTGGGCCTAGGAAAGATGTAGAGAGGGAAGCCTCTAGATAAATAACTAGATATGATTCATAGTTTCGGCAACACTACATTCAATTACTACCTTTCCTGATGAATTGGCGTGATTGATCTTTATACTTGAAATTGTTATACACCCGGTGTATGAATAGTCATGCTTGATACCGGTATTATATGGCTTGTTTCAAAATCGTTATGAGGTTGATTATTGGATTTTACCCGAAGCATTCATGATGGTAATGACCAGTCAAGATGACACTGTTTTATCTCCTTTGGTAGATTGTATATACCAAACCGCTTGGTCAAACATAAATGAATTGAAAGCATATAGTGATAGCAAGATTAATGACTCTAAGCTATTCTAGTAAACCAATCATGAGATCAAATCGTGACTATGCATTTATATATGAATAACTTTGGATATCTAAATGGATAGTCGACAGATAAATCACATGTATAGGCGCTAACGAGTTTAAATTGTGGAGAGTTTTCTCGAAAGTCCGGATGAGTCAAAGACATGGCTTGGTGTTTCGAGAGTCAAAACCTAATTATGGTATGGTTGCCTTAAAGGCAACCTTGAAGGTTAGGATACAATAATGATGAGTTTTGGGATTAAGCTCAAAATGGGACATGCTAGGAATACCAAGTCGAAACATTTGGAATTAATTAATTTAATTTTGAATTAAAATTAATCAAATCATAATGCTTGGAACAAACTGATTGATTTTTGCTTTCAACTTAGAATTAATTCAAGATCAAGGCGTCACTAGAAACTGGGATATTAATTGCAAGATAGAATTTGGTTCAGGTAATTTAGACATGGCTATGATATGTTTAATGCATTGAAAATGGTGCCAAGGGCTTTGGGAAAGAGGCTCGTTTATTCAATTCTTTATCCCAGCTTCTTAATCATGAACTTAAAGCCTCACGTGTGTTAATGCATGTGGGCTTTTGATGATTGTAGATATATATATCTATATATATTTTGGCTTAGTGGTTAATTCATCTAAGTTTAGAAAACCCAACAAAAACAAGAAAAAGGACATAAAGAGAAAATACAAAAAAAGGAAATAAAAAAGTTAAATATAGTAATTTAAAAAAAAAATAAGGAAACGGAAAATTTCAAATAATTTACCTTAAACTTTGACTTCAATATGGATATATCTTATGGACTTTCCTCCAAAACTTTTACTTTAATGCGAATCTGTCCCCTAAATTTTCAAATGTTTCAATTACCTCCTAAAATTTTGATAAATTGGTAATTTTAAGATATTTATTGCAAGTTTGATAGAGTGTTTCCATACCAAAGTCAAAATTTAGTAGATTTATCTGCATCATTAAAACTTATGAGGTGTATTTGCACCAAATCAAGGATCAAGAGGTTAGTTGCAACATTTGAAAATTTAGAGGGTATATACACACTAAGGTTATGTTTAGGAAGGTTGCATTTTTCACAAAAAGATAAGTAGAAGTTGTTAAGTCATGTCCTAATCACTCTACACGTAGTTGGCAGTATCTTCTAGATGAGGCACGTCATAATGATCTGATCGGAATTCCTTCAATCGAGATATTGTCCATTTTACCGTTAAATGTCGCACAGTTTTATCTTTTAATACAACAACTCTTCAAGAAGTCACTTATCTTGAAATTGACCTAATCTGAGTATGCCTAACTTCAAAATTTCTACGTACCTTAAGTCATTTCACAAAAATGTGTTTAAATGATTAGAATTTCGTCACCCTATTAATTGAGGAGTATTATAATCTTCCTGCCCTTATAGAATTGACGTCCTCGCTCAATTTCATTATATAGGTTAAAGACCACCACTAAGTAAGTATACCATCCTTATGGTTGGTAGACTACTCTAGTATAACAACTTAATGAGAACTCTTTTCACAAAGGTATTATCTACTTTAGTATTAGACATCATATGATTTTGTTTTTTAGTATAACGATTTCTCAAGAAGTTATCTATCCTAAGAATGACCTAACCTAAGAAAACTTAGTTTTGAAGTTCCAACATACTTTAATCTATTACACTAAAAATTATTTTGATGATTAGAGTTTCGCACTTAGTATTTAAGGAGTATTACACGTGTCCATCTAGATACACCTTCTTTTTCCTTCAGACAAAAGAGAGAAGGAGAGAAGGAGAGAAAGATTTTTTATAGAGATATGATAAAATCTTCTGTACTTTTTCTTCCTTTGATGCAATTCAGTCTAATGCTGTTTAGATTCATTTTACTCGAAAGATTTATGCTAAAAAGATTTAATTGACTCGAATTGAGGATTTAGATGAGGGTTTGTACTTCAAAATGTATAAATCAATTTAAGTGACCTAATCCTAATTTAATCATATGCTCGTAAAGACATGAAATTGAAGTGTAGAATTGCTTTCAATTGATCACGCTCCTATTAAATTGAAACGTCACTTTCTCTCTTCGACAAACTCCAATGTAAAGCTCCTCCCTCTCTTTAAGTTTTCTCATCCTATAGGCAGACTAAAAGGACGAGCGTGCAGCTATAGAAGAAAGGATCGTGTTCTTTCTTAAAAACATAAACTTGTTATTAGAATTATTTAAAATCACATCGGATTAGAAAAACCTAGATTGGCCATGATTGGGTTTTACAAAATCGCCACCTCTACTTATTCTAGGTGAAAACCACCCCTAGCACCACCTCAAAGAGCAGTCCAATATTTTCCTTGCATTCAATAAACAGAGCACCAAATCAACAAAGCTAAAATCTAGTTTTGTTTATTTTCTGATTGAACCCTTGTTTGAACACAAGTCTGTGACCCGCTCTGTGCCCAAAGTGTGACCCGATTCTTTGGGTATTTGCATTTATTTTGTGTCTTTTTTTCTTCTAAATTTTTGTTTATTTTTATTAACTTCTGTTAATTCCAAATTAAAATTACAAAAAAAGTAGAAAAAGATAACAAAAATTATTTACTAGTAGTTTATTTTATAGATCTTTTTTTTTTTTTTTTGCTTTATGATTTTTTTTCAATGTTTATACATACCTTAATTAATGCAGCTTGTATTTCTAATAGTTTGCATCATTATATTAATGTATTTTAGTAGATTTAGTTTCTTATTTAGACACGTTGCATATATTTGCATGTTTCATATAATTAGTCGATATATTGCATCGCAAGTTTAATTGACTAATCTCATGATTATTGTGGTGTTCACCGCATCATCTCATAATTGATCGATTGCATGATTAGTGTCATACATATATATGTATGTTTGTATGCATTATTGCATATTTTGAATTGCATTTGTTCAATTACATGATTAGAATTATAAAAATAAGATTTTTAGATAATTAGATTTCCCCTTTAGAAATAGGTTTCTTTTCAAAAATTAGAAATTATGGTTTTCTAAAGAAAACTTTAGAAATTGGGTTAGTACTTAAAACGTTATTTCTCTTTCTTAATTTTAAATCCTTAATTGTTTTTTTTTTTTTTGGAGGGGGTAAGGGGAATTATACTAGAGGTAATCAATGTTTGTAGATAAATTTAAATAAAATATCAATATTTCAAAAAATTTAAATAAAAAATCAACGTTTCAAACGTTGATTAAAATAGGAGATGGTTGTTATAACATTATTAATTTTATCTAACATGACAGTTATTTACCAAATGGTCTTTACATAACAATTATGTGGTGCTTACATATATAATTAAATAACAAATAAGGGAACTCAGAACATTATATGGGGAAAAAAAGAGTAAGGTATATTCTATGGTGCTTATATATATAATTAAATAACAAATAAGGGAACTCAAGACATTATATGAGGGGGAAAGAGTAAGGTATATTAAATGATCTAATGTTTGCTCACACACAAAAGGAACCTCTTATAGTGGGCTCCTAGGTTACAAAATGGGTAAAATTATAAATGAGGTAATTGCACATGTTCTAAAACATGTTACAAAGGGTGAAAATGAGAAAGGACAAAAGGAAGCTTCTTTTAGATTAGCATTAGGGACACATATCAACATTGCACTTGCTTCATTTAATAAAAATAAAAAGCAAAATATTCATACTATTCCTAGCTAAACAAGGTTAGCGAGGTGTCGAACAGCTTAGCTGTTAGTATGAATAGCTTGGAATAGCAAGGCACATCAAGGTGGTCAAGTTAGTCAAATTGAATCTAGTTGGTTAGGTCACTAGATACAAGTAGGATTATGCTAAAGATAGGTTAGAGAAATTGGAAATAAGTCAAGCGATGGTTCAGACGGGTTGGTAGGCATCCTTGTCTTGATGTAAAACAAGCATCTCAACTCTGGGAAATGATAAGGGCTTCGAACAAAGTAGGGGATCTCATTCTAAGCTAGTTATTCGGCCAAAATTCATTGTACAAAGCCCTAAAGACCTCAAGCTCAAGGTCAAGTAATAAGGCTAAGGACTTGATCCTTATTAAGCTTTTTCTTAGATTCTCCAAAATAATGGTACATAAATTAAACTTTTAGGTCTTTTTAAAGGGAAAAAAACCTAAAAATTGTTAAAAAGGAAAGTAGGTCATTAGAGTATAATAATGTAATGAATACCTATTACAGACAATATATTTATACTAGTATATTATATCATTTAATTACATAATAGATAAAATGTAATCATAACCAGTAAAATAAGTGTTTTTTTTTTTTTTTTTTGTTGACAATACAATAAGTAAGTTACTCATTGAAAATATTTCTCTAATCTTAAAAGCTACAGTAACCACACAGATTAGGTTTTCCACTCCCCTTGATAAGAGAGGGATTTCATTAAAGATAACATAATATCTACAACTAAATAAAGCAAAGCATAAAGCAAAAATATAGCAGCTTAGCACAGCTACACAAAATCCATCCATGATCTAAGATTTCAAACAACAAACCGAGGGATTAATATCATCTTTTAAAATATGTAACAAGTTAGTAAGTAGCATAAAATCACAAGGCTCTTCAAGCTTCATGACACAACCAAATTTTGCCAAACCATCTGCAATTTGGTTGGCTTCCCTTGATAAATAGCTAATATGTAGCTACTCAAATTAGGTTGATTTTTCCCTATAAGCAAAGACAATCATGTGATATTGCCATTGTAGCAGATCACTGTCTAAATTCTTAAGAAAAGAAAATGCAACACGAGTCAATATTTATAATAAGTTTAGATAATTGCAAATGAATGGTATTGCAATCCATAGAAAATAGCCCAAAGCTCGGCTGCCAAAATGTCCACGGGCCCAACTCTTTTAGCAAACCCAAAGACATAATTCCCTACTCCATCATGAAAGGCACCTGCTGCGGCATCTTGAGGGGAGTGAGTATAAATGGATGTGTCGGTGTTTTGCTTAATCCACCCCTTAGGTAAAGCATGCAACTTAACACAACATAGTATGCGTTGCTTCAGCCAAAAGCATTTATGTTGATATACCAAAAATTCATTAGTAGAAGATCGAATATACATAGACAGCTGTCTAAACTTAGGTACCATTCACTATCAAATTTCTTTCATATAATATCAACCACATTGCAAAAGCAAACACTAGAGTAAAAGTCCTATTTTTACAACAATCCCTCCTCAACTACATAACTACAAATTTAACCTAACCACAAAAGCCTAGGTTTCTCAGGTCGATGATTTTATTCAGAAGTCTTAACTCTCCTAAAAATGTTGTATCATGGGGCAAAGGTGCACAATGTTTTCTATGCATGCTTCTATTTGACCACATCCTCTTGGACAAAGATTAGATACTGACTCAACTATATTATGCACCCTTACACATGTTATAATCCATCATGCAACACATGAGGACACTTGGTAAATTATTTGTTATTTTGAACGTAAAAATCATCACCCATAAGCTAGATCAAGTGTAATACTCTCAATTCTAGCAAAAAAAAAAAAAAAAGGGCCAAATCACACTTTTGATCCTCTTAGATTTAAATAGTATAAACTTTCTAGTAAAACATTAATATAAAGAAAATTTGGAAAATTTTAGCAATAAAATAGTGCAAATCTCGCATCAGTGGTGGTTTATGGGGAAAATGTTGACCTACTACAAGGTCTAAGGTTTGAGGCACTAATGGTTCTAAGTGACAAGGCCTCTTTAAAAAAAGATGGTCGGAGCTTTGGCAAAAGTCCAAATTTTCCGTCTTGATTTTGTTTAAAGTATTAAAAATATTAATTTGATAGGTAAAACTCTAATAAAAAATTATTTTGCATAGTTTTTATTATACTTTCATGCAATATTGTTAGTTTTGTAAAATTCACAAGAGATAAGGGATATTTATTTAGAGGTAATAAAGATAGAATAAAATAATAATACCCTCTCAATTGTCTATTACTTTATTTACTTAGAAAAACTGGGAGGAAATTATAATTTTTATGACTTTTCAATTCCCATTCATATGAGAATATATATTACATAGTATAACTTTTTATTCCCTCTATATAAGGAATAGATAATTCCACATATTATAATCATTATATCCTCATTGAAATGACTAAACAAATTTTGGTTATTTTTCAAAATGACTGAATAAGGATAAATTGGTAATTTATTTATATTCTCAACTTAATACTATAATTAATGAAATGAGGTAAATACTATAATGAATATTTCCTATAATAAAAAATTACATGAAGTAAATAATGAAATAAAAATTCCTAACCTATTCCTAGTAATAATTATTCTTAATACATGACTTTTATATTCTTTTTGTATTCCATTACCTCTATGCAAATGGGCCATTAGGCTATATTTCTAAAAAATGATTTGCATTAAGCATTATTTCTTTTGAATTTAGGAATCCCAAACTATGTGGTTTTGAGCTAATTTTTGGTGTATAGATTCCTAATAGGTTATATTTTATTTACATGGAAATATTTTTTGGTGAATTACACATTTAATATTTATTATAATTATTTCTAATTGACTACCTTATTTTGAAAAAATTGGGAAATTATAGGTTTTCCATAAAACTATATGTTAAATTTGATTTGCAATGATTTTTAGGACTTAATAATGCTAATAAGGGCATTTAATTTTGATTTAATATGAAAGTTTGATTAACTAGATAATTTAAATGTAATTTTAGGTAAAATCGAGATCAAAATGGTAATATTAATAAATGTACACAATAAGGTAGCATGGTATTTCTAATAATTATAATCAAATTATATATGTGTGTGTGAGTTCATAGTATTTTTCATGGAATTATTTAGATCCTTATGTTGCTTATTACTTAATTTAGTTAATATCTAGCTATCTATTAGTTAAAATTGGTAAACTACAAATGATTTTATAGCAATTCAAATAACTACATGACTTCAATTTGATGTTTTGATAGAATAAACTTGCTAATTAGTTTTAATTTGAAAGGGAAATTGTGATAATTAATTAATTTTAGTACAGTCCAAACTTAGTATAAGCTAATTATATGAGATTATGAATACTATAACTTAAGAGTAAATGATGATTTTTGAAGGGCAATTTTATAATTTTTTTATTCTATTTAGTTTGTATCACAATATAATTAAGTTTCTCTAAATCATGATTATAACAATATAAAATTTACTAAAACTAGATATGAAATTAGAATTTAGTAGTATAAGTTGGTAGCAACAAGTTATATTATGGACGTCTATACTTATACTATTAATACATTTTGATAAGTAAAATAGCAATACATGCTAAGTAGAGAAGGACACTTTAAGTAGTGAAATAGCATTAACCAAGCAAATATCTAAGATTCGTTTGTTGGTTAATACTTGTGATTTGATATGATTGTTTGATTTGAATTTTTAGCTATGGGGTTCTAAGTTGGTTATAAAATATATGCTGATAGGAGATGAGTTGTACGTAAATGTGTCATTTTGGTTTCTTGGATGTGTTACTATTGTCGGATTTATTTAAATAGCGTTCTATATAAGATTTTTGTTTAGTATTCCATTTTGTGGAAATGTTTGCTTAGTTGATGCTATGACATTATTTGATTATCTTGGATAAGTGTTATCTTTTGATTACTTGGTTGGTTAGAACATATACTTAGGGATTGTTTGATGGCATTCATGACATGTACGAAGAACCTAACAGTGTTTTATAAAAAGTTACTTAGAGGATGTGCTTGGACCTGCCATATCAGTTTTCTACTTACCAAGCCTTATAAATAACTCTTCACTTTATAAAGAAGTACTTGATGGAAGTTATTTATTGAATTTTTTATTCTTTTACAAGTTCTATATTATTATTATCTTTCATACCATACATAAAATATATTTAAGATAAATATTAAACAATCCAAAATGCTTCCATTAATATTTCTTATTGTAATTATTATTACATGAAAATTTTTAAAAAAAGTTAGTAATTTAAAATAAAAAGAAGTGTTGTCACTGCATATATGTTGCATTCGCAAATGGACTTAAGAAAAATTATCGTCTTTTCATCTATGAGGAATAACTAAATGAACTATTGAAAAAAAAAAAAAAAAGACCAAGGTTTTCCAAATTAAGAGCGCATATGGACAAATAAATTACATTAATTTTTCAAGGATGATGACTATAGCAAACAAAGTTCCAATTATCACTAACAACAATTAAATTTAGACTGACACAAGTTGAAAAAATAACATGGACAATAACTACATAGAAACCATATAAGTTAGACAACATAGCAACATATAAAAATAAAAGGGGAAAAAAATCAACAAGCTAACACAAATATGAAAATCATCATTTTCTGCTTATTCATTGTTCATGGTAGGTCCAAATTGCTGCTACGCATGCTCAATTAGATCGGACTATAGTTGACGATGTTTAGTCCTACCACAAAGCCAAGTATTATTTTGAATGTAACTTGCATACTCCGCAATTTGGTTGTGAGAGATACATGGTGCAAGGTCAGTACTATTTACTAACTCATGTTCCAAAACTTGAAAACTAAAATTATAGTTCTCCCATTCATCTTTAACAATCATATTATGTAATATTATGCATGCTCTCATAATTTGGCCTAATAACCTCTTGATCCCATATATGTGAAGGGCTACAAATCATAGAAAAACAAGCTTATAGAACTTCAAAAGCTCATTCAACATCTTTCCTTTATCCTTCTTGCTACCTACAAATAATTTATCTTCTAGACCACGTGGAAAGGGAATAGATTTGACAAACTTTGACCACTTAGGATTTATACCATCCATGAGATAATATCCAACATCATAGTTTCTGTCATTGACATTTTAGTGGGTGAATGGAGCATGTCCTTCCAAGACATCTTTGAGTAAGGGTAACTATAATACCCCGAAGTAGTAGAGTCATAACAGTCTTGCCATGCAAACTTTTCTAAGATAGAAGTTGACTATATAACCACTATCTTAGACCTAATTTACATGAGACGTTCGTGACTAACCTGTTTAGTACACAGTTCATAAATTAAATAAATTATTTACCTAAGAAAATATAAAAATACATATATACACTAAGATTCAAATATTACAATAATGTTTGCAAGGTTTCAATGTATTATATTTCTTAAGTAATACATTCTTTGAAAATGAAAAATTCTAAAATAATAGTTAAGACCTTTAAGATATATCTATTCTTCATATGTATTTCCTTACTTTCTCACTTCCCAAGATCCAGTCGTTGCTAACTTCAAGGTAATTATAGATTGCTTCCTAACGAACACCCGCATTAATGTCTATAAAGATCTGAGCAACCACAGCTTAGTAAGTTGGGATAAAGACTTAAAACTATACGTCAAATAGAAGCAAAGTTATCAACCAATTTTATTAAATGCAATGCATGTTCAAGCAGATACCATCACACGACGTTATCTAGCCTGTCGTGAGATTAAAAAAATTGCACTCGCTCTAATCTGGGTTAAAGAATTTCCATTTAATGCAATAGCTCATGAACAAACTTAAGTTTATATAATAGAGACACCGTGTCACGCCCCGAAGCGGCAGAGTCGTAACAGCCTCACCGTGTAAACCATCCTAAGATAGAAGTTGGCCTTATAACTGCTATCTTAGACCTGATCTACACAAGGCGTCTACGACTAAACCGCTTTGAAGTAAACAATTCGTAATTTAAATAAATCATTTATCTAAGAAAGTGAGGAAATATATATATATACTATAATATAGTTATTGCAATTAAGGTTTACAATATTTCTCCATAATATATTTCCTAGTTATTACATTATTCAAAAATAAAAAGTTCTAAAGTAAAAGCTTAAACCTTAAAAATATATGTTTGCTCTTCAAATGTTTTTCCTCACTCCCTAGGATCCAGCAGTTGCTAGCTTCAGAGTAATTGATTGCCGCTTCTTAGCCAGCACCTGCATGACGTCTATAGGGATGTGAGCAACTACAGCTCAGTAAGTTAGGACGGAAGACTTAAAACTATACCAAAAACACAACAAGATTTTCATTCACTTATTAGATACAATGCATGTGCAAGCAAATGCCATCGCATGACGTTGTCCGGCCCGTCGTGAGATTAGAGAAATTGCGCCCACTCTAATCCGGGTTAAGGAGTTGCCGTTAATGCAACAGCTCACGACCAAACCCAAGCTTGTGTAATGGAGACCTTACTCCTCCCGCGACTACCTTCGAACCACTGTCTTTACCCTCGCCGCGACCTCCTCTCCCGTCACTTAGTTCGACTGAGGATGAAAAAGGGACCATTTTGCAATCCTGCGCTATCGCTTCCAAAGGGGTCAATATTTGGCCGGAGAGTCCTAAGTTCCCCTAACGGGTTGCCATGCATGTCCAATTATGATTACCGGTCGTATATTTGATTAAGTCCAGTTTAGGATGATCAATCATTACATACAAATCATACAATATATGCCAGAACAACAAACAGAATCATAGCATCACCCATAATCAAGCACATACACGCATTTAACTATCTAACAAGCACAACCAAGCATAATCTTAAGCCTCCAAAATACAGCATCGTATTAATCCCAACTTACCTCAACTCCTCGCTCACTCACTCAAGGTCCGATTTTCTCAGGACATCGCCGATCATCCCTATAACACAAAAATGGTGTCAGCTTTTCATATAACTATTATAGGTTCGTTTTATCCTATAACGCTTATTGTTAGGTTTTGTTTACTGTTTAATATGCCTAATTATCTAGGTATTAAGTCTTTTACAATTATTCTAGGTTTGGGGTTAGGTTCAGGTTCGGTTTTCACATCGATTTCTAAATTAAGTTTTAGTTCGATTTCTAAGTAATGTTTTAGATTTCAACCTTAGAAATCCGTTTCAACCCATAATGTGAAATTAATCACTTTACTTCTCGATCTCCTAAATACTATCATTACCTCTAATTAGTATTTTATTCCACCCGGTACACTTAAATCCTTATTTGTGTACCGAATTTACTCCTAATGTGAAAATTTTTTACATTTTTCATATAATTACATAAATTCAAGTTTCCCATCAGATTTATTGTATATTTTTATTATTATCATAATATCAACTTTTATTCTAATATTTTCTATTTAATATATTTCCAAAAATTTCATATTATGCATTATTGTCTATTATGTACATAATGCATTTCTAATATTTCTATCATTTTAATTACCATCCCTAAACATCAATTATCATTTCAAAATATCTAAATTCATCCTAAATCAGATTTTACTCCTAATTACCTTAATTTACAAAATTAACTTAAAATGTATTACTTTTCCATATTACTTATTTACTACATAATTAACCTAATAATTACATCTAACACACTAAATGCTAAAAGTATCATACTCCATCATATTTCCACATCCTAAAACATCTACTTATTCACTAAGTCAGTAATTAATAATTTAATTACTTAATTAACCTTAAATTACCCATTTTATGCCTCATTTTAGGGCCTAAAAATTATCTAAAAATTTTGAAAATTAATTTTTGAAAACAGGCTTCATAGCACTATTCTATATCATCTAAGTAATCTACACAAAAATTTTGGACTCGAAACTACACTCCTAAGGTCATTTATTTCTAAACCGAAATGTGCTCGGTTTTATACGATTTCTTAAGAACCATATATTACAGGGCATGTTTTTATCAAAATAATATTTTTCCTACAAACTACATACAAAAATATCCCATAATAACAAAATTCATAATTTTTTAATAATATTTACTATTTTTACAAAATTACACAAGAATCGGACTGGAAATCGGGCTCACCGATCTGGGTGGCTCCGGCCACCACCGGCCGTCGTGGCCTTATTAGCCGGCCTGGGCACTGCCACCACCATGTGGTGGTGGTGGCGGTCTACTACCAGCTACTCGTCTGGTGTGGGTTCCCTTTGAAAGCCCTAATTGCACAGTTTTTTCTAATTTTTTTCTAAACCGAATTTTTCTCTCAATTTTTGTCTCTCCCTAATTTTCTCTGATTTCTAATTGTCCAAATGAATTCCTGGATTTTTCCTGCTATTTATAGGGCTTTAGGAGATTTATTGTGCATTAATTTAGACAAGACAATTGCCTTATCCCTAAATTTTTGGCTTTTGTGTTGTTCTAATTTAATTGGTTGATTTTTCTTTTTCAGATTCTAACTTACCACGACCAACTTTGCATCATTCCACACTCTCCTGATTTTTTTCTGATTTTTTCCACAATTAATTTATAATTTTCTTTAATTATTTACTAAGTTTTTGGCTAATTTAGGTAATTTCGCATATTTTCATCTACACATAAATACATGTAAGGTACATGTGAATATTCCTAATTATTATTTTGGTCATTCTAAAATTTTTAGTATACATATAATCTATCTCTAATAATTTATTAGTTATTAAATTATACTTTTTGCCTTTTCGGTAATTAGCAATTATTATGCTTAAAATTTGAAAATTTTATAATCTCCTATTTTATTACTTATTTTCTTAAATTCAAGTTTACGGGGTCATTTTACTAATATTTCTCTCAATAGATTATAATTTGGGGTTTAATCGGATTCCTTAATCGATCATCCAAAACTTATGTTCTAAGTTCAATCCTATGGTTAATTGACTTAACTTTGGAGCTTACACACCACTCCTCCCTCGACTACCTTCGAACCATTGACTTTATCCTTATCGTAACTTCCTCACTTGTCACTTAATTCAACTAAGGACGAAGAAAGGACCAATTATGTTATCTAACGCTATCCCTTTTGAAAGGGTCTGTATTTGGTTGGAGAATCCTAATGTTCCTTTAATAGATTGCTATGCAGGTCCAATTTAAACATATGAGTCAAATATTTAGTTAAATCCGGTTTAAGGTGTTCAATAATTTCAAATAAATCACCCAAATACAAGCTAGGGCAGCACATCAAAATCATATTATCAGCTTAGAATAAGCACATGCGTATGGTCAACTATTTAACAAACATAATTAAGTACAATTTTAAGCCTCCAAGTATTATAAATTAGCACTCCAAAATAGAGTAACGTATTAATCCCAACTTATCTAAACTATCTACTTTCTCACTCTAGGTACGACTCACACAAACCATTACCGATAATCCCTATAATATAAAAGTTGTTTTAATTCTCATATAACTACTATAGATATATTTTATTCTATAGTATAGATTATGATTATTTTTAGTTGAGAGTGTTATTATATTTAGTGATTCAGGTCTAGGTCTCTCGAGATTACTTTTCTTGTTCAGTTAGGTTTTGAATTTGCTTCTTATTCCGATTTCGATTCAGCTTTTGAAGTAGGTTCTAATTTACCTTTTCATTACCCTTTATTTATAAGTCTTTTAAATGCCTTTTAATCTTTACTTATGGTTTATTTGACAAATATAATCTAATCTTTGATTTGGGTTTTTAACTTACTATTTAATATACCTATATTAACTCTAATTCTATTTCTACTTCTGAATTCAGTTTTGTTTTACATTTTGATTATTGTTTTTATTTGTAAACCTTAGGAATTCTTCACGGACTAAAATGTGAAAACTATCTAATTATACTTAGGTATCCCAAATCTATATTTTAGCTCCTAATTAATATTTTGATCAGTATGGTACACTACATTCTTAATTTAACTACTGAATTAACTCTTGATGACAAAATAACCTACATTTTCACATAATTTCTCAAATTTACCTTTCAAACCAAATTTATAATATTCTCCTGTTATTATAATATTATCAATTTAACTTAATATTCTTCACTTATTTAATCTTCCTATTTCACGTATTATTTAGTATTATTTAATCTATACATAAAGCATACATCTAACCTCTCCAATACCATAATTTACATCTCTCATCATCAGTTAACATTCCAAGACATCTAAATTCATCCTAAATCAGAAAATAAACCAAACTAATCCTAAATCATGAAATTAACCTAAAATATACTATTTACCTACCTATTTAGTACATATTATGCATAATACATACAACTAAAGCCTCAAACTCTACTAAACCTATGGAAAATATATTATACTCAATAAATTATAATTCTTATATGAGGATCGTGAAAAATACTAAGATAGTTAAATATATATTATTTTCTTAAATATCAATTTTAGGTCTAATTTTTCTAAAAATTAGCTTAAATTAGGTAAATGACCAAATAAAATTACAAGATTCAAATTAAATATTCCCAAAATCATAACTAAGCTTTAGAAGTCATTAAAAATTAGGTTTATTAAGGAATTTAATTAAAAACCTATTATTTCTTCCATATGAAAAATAGGGCAGATTCAAAAAAATAATTTTGATAAATACTAAACATATAGTTTGTCAAAAATTTTCATGTAAATTAAATATATCATATGATAAATATGTATACCAAAAATTAGCTCAAAATAACGTTATTTACTATTTTTGAAAATTCATATAAAATTCATTAGAATTAAGCCTATTCTTAAGGAACATATATAAGCACTTCTAATTTTAAAAATATGGTTTTATATTCTAATTATACATGAAAAAATACCTATGGAAACCAAATTTCATAATTTTTCATGCATATTTGATATTTTTACTAAATTAAACAAATTCAAAAGGAAAATCGAAACTCACCAATCAATAAGCTTCTAATCACCAGCAGTGGCTCCACCATTGTCTACAACTTTAGATGCGGGGTTCACTATCTAGTGGTGGTGGCCATTCCTCTCTAGGTGGTCATCGAATATAGGTTTCCTTTATAAGCCCTATTTGTACTATAATTTTTAAATTTTTTGTAAATTTAGTTTTTCCTCTTTTCTCTCCTCTTCTTAAATTTTTCCTGTTTCTAAATTGACTAAAATGAGTTTTGATGGTGTTTTTCTGAATTTATAGGTCTACTAGGTATTTTTTCTTTAATTTTCCACTTGACAAGTGCCCCTTATCATCTTTCAATTTACTTTTTATTTGGCCTAATTTAATTGGTTGATTTTCTTTCTTTATTCTCAGCATGCCACGCCCTTATTCTAGATAATTCCATAATTTTCTTGATTTTTATTTATTTATTTATGAATTTTCTTCAATTATTTAGTGTTATTTTAACATATTTCAAGTATTTTAAGTAATTTCGTATATTTTTACCTATACGTAAATACATATATGGTATAAATAAATACTCTTAAATATTATTTAAGTTATTTTATAATTTTTAGTGTATATATAATTTATCTTTATCTATCTGTTAATTATCGAAACACGTTTTACACGTTTCAGATAAATAATGGGGAATTTTCATATAATTCAATATTATAATAACTAATTATTTTATTATTTATTTTCTTAAAATTAGACTCATGAGATCACTTTTATTAATAATCCTAACTTTGTCATAAAACTTAGGTTGGATTGAACAATTTTCTCAATCGCCCTAAATTCTACAAATCAAATCCTGAGTAACTAATTGCAGGGCTTACAATAACTAATCAAACACATTAATATCATTATTGGAGTATAGGACATTACAAAATGCATGCCATATCCAAGTATCATATGAAGCAATAGCTTTAAGCATGATCGTTAGAGAACTATGATCTCCTCAAGTATATATACCTTACCATGCAGCTGGACGGCTTCTTCACTTCCAATACATGCAATATATACTTCTTAACATGCTAGAAAGTCTATGTTGCTCAGCTACATGAAGTAAGCGCTCGATATCGGCTTAATTAGGCTTGCAGAAGTACTTATTATAAGCCCCAAAGTTCAGCCAAGTAACCGTAGGATTGAACTTAGAACCCAAGGTTTAGGGCAATCGGTTAAAAAATCCGATCAAATTAAAATTATAAACTATTGAGAAGAATATTAGTAAAAATGACCCCGTAAACTTAAATTTAAGAAAATAAGTAATAGAATAGGAGACTATAAAATTTTCAAATTTTAAGCATAATAATTGCTAATTACCGAAAAGGCAAAAAGTGTAATCTAATAACTAATAAATTATTAGAGATAGATTATATGTATACTAAAAATTTTAGAATGACCAAAATAATATTTAGGAATGTTCACGTGTACCCTACATGTATTTACGTGTAGATAAAAATACGCAAAATTACCTAAATTGGCCAAAAACTAAGCAAACAATTAAAGAAAATTATAAAATAATTGTGGAAAAATCAGAAAAAAAATCAGAAGGGTGTGGAATGATGCAAGGTTGGTCGTGGCAAGTCAGAATCTGAAAAAGAAAATTCAACCAATTAAATTAGGACAACATAAAAGCGAAAAATTTAGGGATAAAGCACTTGTCTTGTCCAAATTAATGCACAATAAATCCCCTAAAACCCTATAAATAGCAAGAAAAATCCAGGAACTCATTTGGACAGTTAGAAATCATAGAAAATTAGGGAGAGTCGAAAATTCAAGAGAAAATCCAGAAAATAAAAAAAAAATAAGAAAAACTGTACAATTAGGGATTTTAAAGGGAACCCACACCAGACGAAGAGCTGGGGGTGGACGGCCACCACCACCACATGGTGTTGGCAGCGCCCAAGCCGGCCGACAAGGCCACAGCAGCCCGCGGTGGCCAAAGCCACCCATACCGGTGAGTCTAATTTCTAGCCCGATTCTTGTGAAATTTTGTAAAAATAGTAAATATAATTAGAAAATTATGAATTTTATTATTCTAGGATATTTTTGTATGTAGTTTGTAGAAAAAATATTATTTTGATGAAATTATGTGCCATAATATATGGTCCCTAAGAAATCGTGCAAAATCGAGCACATTTCGGTTTAGAAATTAATGACCTTAGGAGTGTAGTTTGAAGCCCAAAATTTTTCTGTAGATTACTCAGATGATATAGAACAGTGCTATGAAGCCCTTTTTCAAAAATTAATTTTCGAAATTTTTAGATAATTTTTAGGCTCTAAAAAGAGGCATAAAATGGGTAATTTAGGGTTAATTATGTAATTAAATGATTAATTTCTGATTTAGTGAACAATTACATGTTTTAGGATGTTAAGATCTAATGGAGTATGATACTTATAGCATTTAGGGTGTTAGATGTAATTATTAGGTTAATTATGTAGTAAATTGGTAATAGAAAAACATAGTAAATTATGAGTTAATTTTGTAAATTAGAATAATTAGGTGCAAAACCTGATCTAGGATAAATTTAGACATTTTGAAGTGATAATTTATGTTAGAGATGGTGATTAGCGTAATAGAAATATTAAAAATGCATTATGTGCATAATATGTAATAATGCATAATGTGTAATTTTTGAAAATATAATAAATAGAAAATATTAGGATAAAAATTGATATTATATAAATAATAGGGATATATAATAAATCTGATAAGAAACTTGAATTTATGTAATTATATGCAAAATGTAAAAATTTCTCACATTAGGACTAAATTCGGTACACAAATAGGGATTTAAGTGTACCGGATGGAATAAAATGTTTACTAGGGGTAGTGATCGTATTTAGGGTATCGAGAAATAATGTGATTAATTTCACATTATGGGTTGAAACGAATTTCTAGGGTTAGAATATAAAATACTACTTAGAAAATCGAACTAAAATCTAATTTAGAAATCGATGTGGAAAATCGAACCTAAACCTAACCCTAAACCTAGAATAATGGTAAAAGACTTAATACCTAGATAAATAGGCATATTAAACCTTAAACAAAACCTAACAATAAGCATTATAGGATAAAACAAACTTATAATATTTATATGAAAAGCTGAAACCACGTTCGTGTTATAGGGATGATCGGCGATGGCCTAAGCAAATCGGACCTCGAGTGAGTAAGCGAGGAGTCGAGGTAAGTTGGGATTAATACGATGCTGTATTTTGGAGGCTTAAGATTATGCTTGGTTGTGCTTGTTAGATAGATGAATGTATGCATGTGCCTGATTATGGGTGATGCCATGATTCTGTTTATTGCTCTGCACATATTGTATGAATTGTATGAAATGATTGATCACCCTAAACTGGACTTAATTAAATATCCGACCAGTAATCATAATCGGACATGCATTGCAACCCGTTAGGGGAAATTAGGACTCTCCGGCCAAATATGGACCCCTTCGGAAGGGATAGCACAGGATTGCAAAATGGTCCCTTCTTCATCCTCAGTCGAACTAAGTGACGGGAGAGGAGGTCGCGGCAAGGGTAAAGACAGTGGTTTGAAAGTAGTCGCAGGAGGAGCAAGGTCTCCATTACACAAGCTTGGGTTTGGTCGTGAGCTGTTGCATTAACGGCAACTCCTCAACCCGGATTAGAGCGGGCGCAATTTCTCTAATCTCACGACGGGCCGGACAACGTCGTGCGATGGCATTTGCTTGCACATGCATTGCATCTAATAAGTGATTGAAAACCTTGTTGTGTCTCTGGTATAGTTTTAAGTCCTCCGTCCTAACTTACTGAGCTGTGGTTGCTCACATCCCTATAAACGTCGTGCAGGTGCTGGCTAAGAAGCGACAACAACTACTCTGAAGCTAGCAACTGCTGGATCCTGGGGAGTGAGGAAAAACATTGAAGAATCAACACATAATTTACTTTTCATTTCTGATTAATGTAACAACTGAATTATAGTGATTATATATAACTTTTCTCACTTTCTTAGGTAAATGATTTGTTAAATTACAAATTGTCTACTTCAAAGCGGGTTAGTCGTGGACGCCTTGTGTAGATCAGGTCTAAGATAACGGTTGTAAGGCCAACTTCTATCTTAGAATGGTTTACACGGCGGGGGCTGTTACGACTCTGCTACTTCGGGGCGTGACACTTATCACTAAGGCATGCAATAATAGTTGCAATGAATTTCTTAACACATTATAATATCATACTTTTAGCTATTCACAAATAATCATCTAAAGCATCACTTGCTACACCATATGCCAACATCCAAATAGCGATAGTGCACTTTTATAGCAGTGAAAGAGTAGGATGACTGGTAGCGGTCCTCTTTTGACTAAAATAGAGAGAGTAATCCTAAAGTGCTTCAACGATATGGAGGAACATAACCTTCCTCATTCGAAATCTCTAGCGAAATTGCTCATTTGTAAAGACTAGGTTGTTTGAGAAGTAATCGTTGTACAAACGATTATGACCTTCTACACCACCTCCATCTACATATTTTCACTTATGTCTTCCAATTAAAGAACATTTAGATATTAGCGATAGTGTATCATGCAGTCACATCATGAAATGCTTAGCTCCAATAAAAAAAATTTCTCAATAGTCTTGCTATTTCTATTTTGCTTGGAATTAGAGCTTTTAGAGGTGCTTGAGCTACTAGAGTTACATGTTGCCATAATGATTATTGAGTCAAAGAATACTATAAGTGTGAATAGAAATGAGAAATGTGAGAGTGTAGTTCGAAGTCTTACCTTGTTGGATATATTAAGAACCTAGGACAACAGCTGGTTTATAACGGCTAGTTTGCAATGACTAATTTTTAAAATCTCCAACTACATTAAGAGTAATATTCACATTAGATAGATACATTAAGCAATATTAAATTCACTAACTTCATTAACATGAACACATACATAGCATTAAATAAATTAAAATTATGAAGTCCTTCTTTTGTTAAGAATCAATGCATGTCTTTAAACCATTACTTCTACACCTTATCCATCTTCGAAAGATCGATGATCATGATTGATCTTTCCCATTCCATGTGTAACGCTCCAAAAGGGGGCTTGGTAGGGACAATCTAAAGCCGTCATGCCCTGTGTGCATCCGTCACGTGACAACCATCTTATGAGTTAAAGATCATAAGATTCTACTTATTTATTTAAACATTTTTACCTACGTATAAGTATACGATATAAAATAACTATGAGATTCAATGTCTCATAGCTTTCTAAGATAGTAAAGAATTGGAATACCCTAGTAAACAGTAAAATTAGTAATATTCACATTTCTACATTTAAACTTACTTAGAATAAACTATACTCTTATCAAGAATTAATACTCTCGTGGAGATTACTAAAACAATTCTTTTACATTTGGACTCCTAGCCCACCTAATGTTTTGGCTACAATCCTATAAGAAAACTATAGGGAAATGAACCAGAGAACTATGGACTCAATAAGTAGGAGGAGACAAAAAGCATATACAAGCTTAATAGAACAACTAAGTTATGAAACAATTATTATATGCAATGCTTGAATAAGTAATATGCCATCCACACAATGTTATCTGGTTCGTTGTGAAGTTATAAAAATTACACCCGCTCTAACTTGATGCCGCACACTCGGAAATCGAAACCAAACTAGGGCTTGTGCAATGGAGAATACCCTTTGCTCAAAACTATCTTTAAATTACGAACCACGGCCCCCAACTGAACTACAGCCTCCTCTCGTGTCACTTAATTTGATTAAGAGTGGGAAAAGAACTATTTTAGCTATCCTCATAAAAAAAGTCCATGTTTAACTCGAGAATCCTAGCCATTACCCTTAGTGAGCTGCAATGCATGTCAAGTTAGATATCAAGACAAGTTCAAGTTAATTTGTTTTTAGAGTAATCAAACAAATTCAGACAAGTTAAATAGGGCAATATTCACATAGCAAACATAACATAGAGCTTAATTACTTCCATGGCAAATCAGATTCAAAGATATAAATCAGATTCAAAGATATGCATCACACATGCACAAACAACTAACTATAATAATAGGCAAGTACATACTAAAGTCTCTAAATATTCTAAAATAATACTTTGAAGTACAGTGATGCACCAATCCCACTTACCTAGTTTCCTAACCACTTGTTTTCAGAATTCTCTAGTTTTAGATTTAGTCAATTGATCGTAGACAAGGTGAAATAGAAAAATTAAATATAACACTTAAGTGAGACCAACCTAGTACGCTTACTCTTAATTTACCTAATATACTTATAGTCTTTTTAATTCATATAGAACAAGTTTTCTTATAAGGGTTTTGCTTTTCTAAGGAAGCTCTATATTATGATGTACCCTAATCACACATTATTCATGATTACAATAAATTTGTATAAAAATGAAGTTTAGTTTTGATAGCTATTATAAGTATACTACATGGCTCTATACTTTATGAAATATCAAAATTAACATTAGTGAGGTAATTAATTCTAGGGTCAATATCAATTATATATAAGTCCTTAGGTTATCAGTTTATACTTGCTAATAAAAGTATAAGTTGTAGTTCTTGAAAAAAAAAATGTCATTTTGTAAAACTAGTCTTTATTTTTACATCTTTGCCAATTTGACCCTAAATACTCATTTAGTTTTAGAAACCCATTTAAACGAATTTCAAATTTCACAATGGAAGTTCTTTGTATTGATAACAAAAATATTAAATCTATAGGTTATTACAAATTTACAACTACAAGTTATATTTTTTATTCTTATATCTTAGCTCGTAAACTTTCATGAATTGTATAATAAAATTTTTATAACTGTTCATCTAAGGTATAAATATGTTAATTCAATGGATGATAATGGCATTGTACAATAATTTCATAATCGTCATGTAGTTGACAAAAAGATTTGTCTAATAGCTAAATATGAGGAAAAAAATTTATAATGTCAATTTTCCTAAATTAAGTTCACAAATACAAAATAGGATTAGAAATATACCTTATACTAAGTTTAGTGAAGAAAAGAAACCATTTGCTATACTTTCTAAAATTAAAGAATGACCACAAGTACTCGTACGATAGTTGCAATGATTGGTTGATGATTGATGGTGGCTTTGACTTTAACAATGGTGCCTTAAGATGAGGAGTAGATGATCATTATCATAGTAGTGCAAAAGTGTTATGTTTAAGTATTATTGATTTTTTTTTTTTTTCACTCTCAGATATTTAATGATAATTTTAAGCTATTTGTAGAATAAAATATTAATATGGTATAGGTAGATTTATATAAATCCATCTCTCTCCTCTCATGAAGCATAACGATGGAAAATCCTTAACAGGATCAAATCCTTAAGTATATATATTATTAAAATGTAAATAAAATAGACATGTGAATAAAGTATAAGATATATCCTTAAGTTTACTACCGACTCCACTTGTTATTATTATTATCATTATTTTATATATTTCTTAATAGCTTCATAAGAAAGCATGAATGGCTGTAGAAATATTGTCTTAATGAAGATATATCTAAACTATTGCTACTTTAAATAATTATTCCAAATTGAATTGATTTTGCAAGACTCTTTAGATATAATTTCAACTTGATCTAAAATCTACAAAGTCTCAAGATATATTTTAAAGGCAATATAATACCGTACGATAAATCAAATCTCAATTCTCTTCTCCCAAGATAATTAAGGTTTAACTCAATGAACTTTATTTTATAAATGATATTAGTTGTATTTTAACTCATTTTTGTAATTTGATTTCAAAACTACTATTTTTTTTCATTGGTCGTAGACTCTAAGGCAAACATATGTGAATATACATGAAATGTCAAAATTTACAAGTTACTTCACCTTATTTTTGTTCTATCCCAAAAGTTACTTGTCTAAATAATAGGGTATTTCTATGTAAGTAAGGTTTACTGATTTAACACTATATCTATAATCAAGAAATTGTGAAGACCATGCATATTTTGTGTTTCAAGTAAAACTTTAATCAATATGCTTAAATTTAAATAAATTTGATTTGATGATACCATTTTGATATATTTTTTTTATTTCCTTAGAATCTTTCAGGTTAAGATAGTAGGGCATTACAACATACACTTCTGTTGTTCCTTCTCAATCTTACGACAACCCTTCTTCTTAATCGTTTCATGTTCTTTTTCCCTTTACTCAACTGTCTTATGAAGCAACTGTACTCTATCATGGTCTGTTCCACTTGAGTGTTGTAACTCTTGCATCAATCCATTTACTATCTCCTTTATTCCCATCTTCTTCTTTCCTTTCCTATTTGTCATCAATTTACCAGGTAGATGAGTTACTTGCTCACTTTCTTCATCACCGTTGAGTATGCCATGATTAGAGGATAAGCTAGTATATGCACCAAATGTACTGATTTTGGTTTGCTTACTGTGAGACCTCATAGAAATTAGTGATTAAGATTTTAGCACTTAAATTTAGTTGTTCTATTAAGCATCAAATTTGTGATGTAACCATTAAAAAGAAATAAATACATAAATAGTCAAAGTAACCTTAGAAATCTAGATTTCAAAAATGAAATCGTAAAATGTTAATTTAGTTAAAAAGATAGCTATATTGATGATACCCGTAATCTATTGGAAAACGAAAATGGAGTTTCGATAATTAACAAGATCTTTGAGATGAATTATTTGAACAATAAACAAAAAGGAATGAAATGAAATAATGTTCAAAATATGCGTGTTTTGTTAAATATAGTTAACATGTAGAACATAAATGCTTAAGATTATAAAAGTCCTAAGAGTATATAAATATAATTAAACCATCCATATAAATAATAAATAAGGTAACTAAATGTCTAAATAGAAAAGGGCTGTCCCATGAAGTGCAGCATTAAGCTAACATCTTTTGATAATGTTTCGACCCTTCCTAGTCATAAGTCAGCATGGAAATTTAACTTGAAATGCAGAGAAGTTCGAATATCAAGAATTTGATGCATGCATTGAATTGGAATGAGAATTAGATAGTTAGGATCAAGAAAGATAATATTTTATTTCACTTTTCCTTAAAGACACAACATTAGTTTTTCTATGATCACAAATATTCACTTTAACTCTTTGAAGATATTTAGCAAGTCAAGTGGTAAGTTCCATGTACTTGAATACTTTAAGCTATTGGCAAAAAATAAAAAAATAAAAAAAAAAGAAGAAGAATACTTTAAGTAGTAATTTAAGTGAGAAAAGATGTATTAAGTTGTCACATTCCTCCCCATCCACATTAGCGACTATCGTTTCTATTTCCATACACATGTACTTTAACTTTTAACCATTAAGGAATAGCTACAAAATCAAAAGAAAAAAGAAAAAAAATTAACAATGTTGTATCTTTTATCAACCTACTCCAAGTTAGAGGTGGACTCATTGACACACTCATATCATTCACCATAGTCACCATGGATGCCAAGCTTAAAGGACTGAATAAGAGGAGACCAGCATTGAAGTGGTGAAAGAAAGTATTTAAGTTCACTCGACTAAATCTTCATAGGAAATAAAACAATGAATTTCATAGATGAGCTTTATTTTGACCTAGCTTGATATATGTCGGTTAATACATAAATTGCATGTGAAATTTTCTTTCTTTTTCTTAAGCTGCAATAAGGGTGGTATTTTCATCATTCTTCATAAAACACCTTGATGAACTTGGTGTTTGGTATGAAAAACATTGATAAAGTTGGACAAGGTGATATCTGATCATAAAAGGGGATACTTATATCTAAAAGGTAGTGCACACAATGATCAAAATATAGTTTTTCTATGATATGAAAATGATATTAAATACATGCACATATAATTTGTCTTTGTTAACAAAACTATATAACATTGGTTATACTTTACTAAAATTAACAAGTGTCCCATCAAGAGAGTTGATATGTATATTAGGACTAATAGTACCTTTTAAAATATACTTCTATAAAAGGAACACATATTACACATCGTCAAATTTATACATAATCCAACAATACTAATTTTATTAATGCTTAGATAAGTTTATATAATAAAATAAGTATTTTCTATGATATTACTAAAAATATCGTCCTATGATGATCTCTTTGTAATCAATGTGATTTGACCAATAAAATCTACATTTTGATATTATTGAAATGATATTTTATAAGTAATAATATAACTATGTATATTTATTAATATTAGCCAATTCGAGATAACCTATACAATAAAATATGATGACGAAGGTATATGTATATATGTATATATGCATATCCATATTAGATAATATAGGGTAAGTACATAAAAATCATAATATATATATGTATATATATAACACACTCTAAGTATATATATTATGTATATATGTATTTGTATCTGCATTAGATAAATCATAACAAGATAAGGATATAAAGATTATAATATATCTTAGGTATATAAAATGTGTATATATGTATCTTTATTAAAATAAATATATAAATAGTATTTCTAACAAGTATACAATAATATGAAGAATTAGATAAAACCCTAATATTTTCATAAATCTTATGAAAACTAAATTTGAATTTTAATATATAGGATTTCCAAGTGATCAGGAGACTAGCTCTACCAACTTACTCAAGTGAACATTTATACAAATAAATAAGATTAGTGCTTCATCGCACTTCAAAGTATTATTTTAAAATACTTGGAGATTTTATTGTATACTTGTTAGTGATTGTAATTAGTTGTTTGTACGTGTGTCACGTATGTGTTTGAGATCTAATTTGCTGAGTTAAGACTTGAGCCTCATATTATGTTTGCTATGTAAGTATGGTTCTGCTTAAATTGTTTGGGTTTAATTGATCATCCTAAAAACAAATTAACTTTAACTCGTCCTAACGTCTAACTTGACATGTACCGCAACCCACTAGAGGAACAATTAAGATTCTCAAACTAAACACGAATCTCATCGATGAGGATAGCTAAAATGGTCCATACCCTTAATCTAACTAAGTGATAGGTAAAGAGGTTGCAATAAGGTTAGGGGTCATAGTTCAAGGTGGTGTCAGGTGGAAGATGTTCTCCATTATACGAGCCTTAGTTTGGTTTTTATTCATGTGTAAAACGTCAAACTCCTCGACCTAAATTAGAGCAAGTGTAATTTCTCTAATCTCACGATGAACCAAATAACATCGTGCAATGACATTTATCTGAACACACATTGCATATAATTAAACTTACTTGCAAACCTTAGTTGCTTCATGTTAGATATATACTTTTATCTCCATCCTACTTATTACTTACTAAGTAAGTTATTACTCATTCCCTTATAGTATGTTTTATAGGTCCAAAGTAGATTTGCAAGTACAACACCTAAAACCAAAATTTTAGCAAACAAGACGGAGAGTGAGGATAAGGAAGAATTAGCTGGATTTTTGTGCTTATGATTAACTTTTTCTAGCTATTAAGAAAATTACTCGAGTCTTTTCGGGTGCCTTATTAGTTTTCAAACTTCTGATTTGTATATTGAGTAACATATACCAAAGGGTTTTGCAACTGCTCTTCTAAAAAAATCAAACTATAAGTTTGTTCGACAATTATTTCAATGGACTATACCATAGGTTTATATCAAGATGATATCAAATTAGGATGCTTCAAAGCAATTGAGTAGAGTACACTTAGTGTGAACTAGGTCTATAATTGCAACTGTAAGGTCAGTTTCTACCTTAGAATAGTTCATACGATGGCACTATTGTGACTTCACCTCTTTAAAGTGTAACACTTACTTTAAAAGTTCTCCGTATTATTGATTTGTGACATCCATTTAGGTTTATTACGTAATATCACCCAACAATGTTCAACTGTACATGGTCTTTTCTCATTTTCTCTATAAAGATTATGAGCATCCTTTACATAATCATACCCATTATTCCCGCTTTATGCTCACCTTTTTATTTGGTCATAGTATGCATCAAATTCCATTACATCCCTTGATATTTTTGCCCATTTGGCTTTGCATTGTTGCCACGTGCATTTCTCTTCCATTCTCTAAGGTTTGTCCCTCTTTGAAATTTTCATGGACCTATTGTTAGAAAGTTTGTAATGGATGGTTGTTTCCAACAAAAGGATCTTTGCTAACCCTCAGCCATAAGTGGATAAGAAGCTTGTCACCATTGCGAGCCCATTTTTTCCTATAACCTTTAACTGATTCGATTTCCTCCATCTCATCATTACTATTTTTTTTTTTCTATGGGAAACTATCGATGATGTAAATTTGTATTGTTTAATACTTGTGGTGTTTCATTGAAATTCAATGGACGAGTTGACTCGAGTGGCATAAATTGTTGGCTATAACCATAAGTAGGGTGTGGAACATATTGAAAATATGGTGGTGCCATACCCATTAAGTTGTGGTGGAAATTTTGTAGATTTTGGTTTATTGGTGGAAAATTCGAAGGAAATTGGTAATTTGGTATGCCTTAAAAATGTGGAAAATATGAACCACCTTGTAAATTTAAAGGCATTTGGGTATTTTGTGAACTTAGAGAGTACTTAAAATGTGGAAAATTAGAGGATTTATCAAGTTCTATAGCTAATATCAAATTGGAAATAGAGAGATTTATAAAATGATGTAAAGTTGTTATAAATATTTAAAGTGTACAACTTATGCAATTTTACCACTATTTATAGAAGAAAAATATAATAAAAATTTCTCAAGTATGGCCGTTCTAAATTTTAAATTTGTTACTCAACATATTTTTTTTTAGATGAATTGACAAGAGAAATTAATCATGGTGAATTGCTTTGTGAATATGTAGACAATAACGGCTATATTCATATTGATTCCGTTGGTTTTAAAAAATAATAAATAAATAAAGCTAGCCTCCAACACAGGCTTAAAGCTTACTAAAATGTCATGTGGCACTGATACCTCATGTGGTACCGTGATATTTCTAAGAACCCTCATGTGCTTTCAAATTATAAGTGAAAAGAGGATGCTTGACATAGGAATATGTATCAAGTACCTTTTATAAATTTACTCTAATGGTGATATTTTCATAAACTTGGTTCTTGGATAGCAGGGTTGATCTACTGGATTTTCAAACTTTCAACAATGATAAGTCAAAATTCAATTCCTAAAAAACGTGTTAAACTATAGTTGATGCTTAAAACCAACAAAGGAAAATTTTTCCTTAGGGAAAATGCATATTAGAAAAAAAAATTATGATGTTAACCAAAGTAAACTAGCTAATCTTGGTTCATTCATTTACACATCGAAGTACATAACACAAATGTTGGTAAGAGCTGTCTATTCTTGTAAGCTTGAAATATAAGTTCCTTCAAGAGGAATGGTTATGCACATCTCAAGAACAAGGTAAAAACCTTTATGAGTTCCAATTCTCCATCTATTTCTAAATATTTAGCAAATCAAGATCATCAAGTCATTACATTGATGAGCTAGACTAATTAAGTGAAGGGAACTTTAAGAATGGTAAAACTAACATCTTCTTTGCTTATTGGAGATCTTGTGGAAAAGGCCATGACCATTCCCTTAGCTCTATAGAATTACCATTGAAATTCCATCGTATTTGCTACTAACTGCTATTTAATGTGACCTATTGAAGAAACCAAAGCTACTAAGAAAAAAGTCTTCTCTAAAGGTATTCGAATTTGATTGTATTGTTGTGCATAGGAGACATGCTCGATAGTTAAATGTCGTATTGAATGCTGGGTAATGGAGTAGCTTTTATTAGAGTTAAAAAGTTGCTCTCTATGATCGTTGTCGATAAAGAATGACCTTATTGCCATTGCTTTGAATGAAGTTGCTACTACCACTTTGAACAAATTTGTCACAGCTCTTTTGTATTGGGTGGTTACTGTGAGTTGCTATTGCTTGTATGTAGTCGTCCCTTAATACAATGGACAAGACATAAGTTAAAATAAAAGAGGAAAAAAAAAAAGAAGAGTCAATAAATCAAGAAAAATTTATTGGACTTAAAATAACAAAGTCTTTTCCCAGTAAATATGTAAATGAGTACATATGCTACTTCAAACATGACATCTTAAAACTCATACAAAACCAAATATGGCAACAATGTAAACATGTGTAGGATTACAATAGGTAAGCACAAATTCAATACTGCAAGCACATAAATCTCCATTTACATCGGACATATCCTAACCTATGTCTTTGTGTCCTTAGCTTAACATCTATATTATAAGCACAATTGAGTGGTGCCACTAGGGTAATACAATTTTGACATGCATAAGACAATGCATGAAGTTGATTGTTATCAAAAGCTTGTACATTAAAGAAAAGAAATTATCATTTTGTGACACAGGCACTGGGCCCTTACAATACGATGAATTGATAAATGAAATTTTCAACTGAGTGTGCTTAATGATAGTGTAGCTAATTCCAACAACACATATGCCATGCAACAGTCCTAGTTATCTTTAAAAGAAATATATCTTTAATGCTCACTTCAACTTTGTCCGAAGAACATTTCTCTAGGGAAAAATATAGAGGGTTAAAATAGTTGATAAGCTTTAAACCCAATAATGATCTAGGTTTGACTCCTTAAGTTAAAGTGATAAGATATAAAAAGTTTAATTTTATGAACTTGGGTAAAAATGATTTGGTATTATAGGCTTAGAGTAAGTTATTGTTGGATTGGCCCATTTGCTCTCAACTTCTTTTAAGGAAACTCATGTACTTAGAGAGGATCTTCATATGTTTAGACTCAATAGGAGTCCATGGAGAAATGCATCCACATAGTAACTCATTTCAACTATTGTCACACCCCAAATCAGAGAGTAATAACAACCCTACCATGTAAACCAACCTAAATAGCCGCTAGCCGCTAGCCACTTTATAACTTACACAAGGCATTTACCGCTTCTTTACTTTGAGTCATCCAATTTTGAGTCTAATAGATATTATCTTATGATATAACTTTTCAAAATAACATTAGAAAATAAAGTTATGGCACAAATGACAGAGAAAATTAAGCTTTACAAATCATTTAGAGTATATAATCTCAATTTTCAACAAAAAGTTCTAAAAGTAAATTAATATGAGAAAATAGAGCAATTAGTAATGAGTTTATAAAAGGCTATAGCTTTATAGAGCATAGTAACAGTATTTATAATTGAAAACTAGAGGGTCACTAGTAGAGACCCTATTAGTTTCCCTATAAGTTGGTAGAAGTGATAAACAAATAAGAACAACTAGGGTTTTCAAGAAAATTTAATTAGATGAAATGCATGTTGAAGCAACTATCATCATACAATGTTAACCAGTATCATAAGATTAAAGAAATTGCACTTACTCTAATCTAGGTTTTGAGGAGTTTGATGCCACATACTTCACAAATCAAAACCAAACCAAGGCTTGTGCAATAGAGAAACACGCTCCCCTTGAGACCACTTCAAACCACAGTCCTTAACCTTGGTTCGACTAAAGGTGGAGAAAAAACCATTTCCACTATCCTCATTAAAGGGTCCATGTTTTACACAAGAATCCTAATCGTTTCCCTTAATTGGTTATGATGCAAGTCCAATTAGTAATTAAGTCAAGTTTGGGTTAGATTGTTTTTTTACTGATCAAACAATTCAAAACAAGTAATATCATGAAACAATCAATACATAAGTCCAGTACTCATAATAACACAACCATGTTCAAGTACACACGTTGCATACGCAAAGACAACTAACTTATAACCATAAAACAAGACATATACTAAGGTCTCCTAATATTCTTAAACAATACTTCAAAGTGTGATGAAACACTAATTCTACTTACTTGCAATCAATCACTTGCTAACTATGCTTGTTAACTTGTCTTTGTTATTGATCCTTTGATATTTATCCCAATTTAGTACTTTATTATGCATGAAAATTATGAGATATTACTACTTTACATGTCTATATAAGTATTAAGTTATTTAGTTATAGTTTATTGTCTTATGCATTAAGAATTGAAAGTTTAATACAGTGCTATAAGTATATTTTATATTTATTACCCTTGGAGCTACATCCTGAGTCACCACACCTTCGATGTACTTAACTAAAGAAGCTTCTAAGCTACCCTCTACACCACATAGGTGTTGAATTTCACAATTGATTAAGCCTTTAAGTCAAACTCTAAGGTTAGTAAATACCTAAGATTGTTCAATAAACACTCTCTAAGCTAATTTATAAGTTAAATTACCCTTAAAGTTCTTAAACTGGAAAACTTTTAAGTTATCCCCTAAGTCATATCAGATTAAGGTTTTAATAGGATTATCCTCTTAATCATCCTCTAAGTTTAATAACTACCCAAGATTTCCTACAAATTACCTTTTGAAACAATTTTGAGCACTCATAATCGTATATTATCACTTTAAGTATCCTCTAAGGCAACTTTTAAACTAACCATGTAGTTTATTCAACTTTTAGATCTTTTGGTAAAATATCCTTTGAGCCTAGTCAACTTTAAATTCCTTAAGTTTACCCTTTGACTAAACCTCTAGGCCTTCCTGACTATACCTCTCTTCAAGTTTTTACCTTTGACTGAACTTTTGAGTGGTTATCAAGTAAAACATTTACCCCTTAACTTCCTCTAGGATACCCTTTGACTCTGTAATTTATAAAGTTTTTAAGAAAATAATCCTCTAACCAAACTTTTAAATCCCTTGTTTTTACATTTTATTTATAGGTTTTGCTTCTGACTTACTCTTTGAATATCATTATAGTGCAAATTCATTCACAAAATCCTTTGAATTGTTATATGCCCTTAACTAATATCCCTTAATTAACTAATTTAATCATTTCTCCTCCATTTCACAATTATAGAATAAATTTCAAACAGCAAATAATACTTCAAACAACTTTCATCAGCTTCATTACTTCTTAACTCCTTATTCACTACATCATAGTTCGTCAAATTTTCAATTCTCATAAAATTCTTAAGTTACCAAATTCACTTATAAATACTAAATGGCAAGTTGTTATAACTCCTTGCTCTTCTACTCAAACCAATCACTCCAGAACAGTGTAAGTACTTTAATAATGAACCAAGTTTAGAATCCAATTAAGGTTATTATCCATTAAAATTACTATTTAAAACATAGTTTAGGGTTCAAAAATCAAATAAAAATTTAGAAAATAGTTTTATAAGAAATCTCTTCGTAGCAATTCAATATTAACAATAGGTAGTTTACAAAAATTTTGAAAGGTGAAAGTACGTCGTTAGACCTATTTATTTCAATATCTAAAATTGTTCGATTTCTTTGATTTCTTAAACACATATACTGTAACTATTAAATTTTTACAAAACAATATTTTTCCTACATTTTATATATGAAAATAGTTAGAAATAAAATTTTCTAAGCAATTTTTATATTTTTAATAATTTAAAGAAATTCAGCTTGAAAATTGGACCTCACCGAATTTGGAATCTCCGACCACCACTAACACCACCACAATTGTCGGTAGAGATTCGTGCCAACCCTTCCTTTAGGTGGCACTGTTTGGTTTGTTCCCAATTTCTATTTAAGCATCTAAAGTGTAACAAACTCAAATTACGCATCGATTTTTAATGTTTTCCTTAATTTTCTTCTTTGCTCACTTTTTCATGTTATTTAATATCACATAATATTTTTATTATATATATAATTTATTTCTAAATATTTATAAGCTATCAGAGTCTATTCTATGCAATTCCAATAAATATTATATATTATAGTTAGATTACACTAACTTAGCTATATTGTTATTATTTTATTATATTTTTAGTATTCGAGTTTATAGAATATTTTCAACTAATATTTTAAGTTTACTTGTGAATTTTTAATTCATTCGAGTTAGTTTTACCGATGTCCTAATTTACCTACTCAAAGCTACTAGATGAAATTATGAGTCTCAAAACTATCGATCATCGACACAATCCAACAAATATTCCTAACTCCTTAAATAGGCATTAGAAAAAGCAAGATTATGTTGTCAGACTACTATCCTAGAATATCAAATAAAATTCATAATAAAAAATACACCACTTATCCTTAAGAATAACGAGATTAATACCTTATAAATCCCCTTATCAAAAATATGCTCAAGTTCTTTAAGATTATTTATTCCTTTTCCTTTCCTCTTTTTCTCAAAGTTATCTCTATATATTATTTCACTAAGATCACATGTAGTATAAGACTTATATAGTGTGTACCTGATCACTTTGACCAAATCCTTTATTTGTACCCTTAAAACAAATTCTCATTATATGTTTTAAATTGCAATCTAGACTAATTATTACTTTGTTTCTCTTAGTTTCATTTCTTTTGTATTTATTTAACATATGGAAAAAAAAAATATTTTCATCCATTTCCATTCTTCGTAACCACACATAAGAAAAAATATATATATTTATATTGGTCTCCTTTCCTTTCCTTTCCTTCCTTTTTCGTTTTCGTTTTATTCCCGCCACCGGTTTCTTTAATTTTTGCACAATTTAAAACCTAGACAAACACAATGATACATACAGGGAACAGTAAGGAAGGTCATACGCGTTGTAACTCCAACTCCAGACAGATCAAAAGCCACGTCATCACATTATCCATGACGCCATCGTAAATACAAGCCATTGGTGCATGCTGACATGTCACGCTACCACTGTCAAGCTTCTTCCCTCTTTTAATATTTCTTTTCCTTTTGTTTGTTTATCCCTCACTCCTCAACGTCAATTATTTAAAGAAAAATAACGTGTGGATGTAACGTAGGGATGGAGATATGAAGCTATGTGGGGTCTGAAAAATCACACAGGCCACAGCACCAAAATCAAGCTCTCTCTGTTCTCCGCAAATCTAATCTTTCTATCTGTCTGACCGACCATTGTCAGAAAGCAAGAGAGGAAAGGAAAATGGAAGTGCCGGGAAGGCATTGTTGGGAAACATGAAGAGAAGAAAACTCAAGCCAGAAGCTGGGTTATGTTGTTCATTCCATGGCCTGCCATTTTGCTTCCGCACCATTTTCAGCTTCATCCCAAAAGGACTCGCCTTTCTCTCACTCCAGAAGATGTGCTCCTCCTCTGCTTTTCACCTCCACGTCTAGTGCTTACACCAGGGCTTCCTACAACACACTTGTCTCCGAGGTACTAGATACCTAGCATTCTTAATGTACTTGTTTGGAATTGCCAACGTTAGAGATTTCATGCATTTATTCTAGCTGGCTGTTGAATCCTCATATGATATGTCACTTTTCTTAAGTTTGCCAATTGATTACAGTATTCTGTTGGGGTTTCTCATCCTTTCCCGGCCAATTCCAGTAGTTGAAGTTAAAGATTGTTAAGAAGAGAATTTTGTTATTACTAAGAACACATGTTATAACCGGCTGGAATGATATCGGTTATTATGTATGAAACAAAATTCTCTCTTAATTTTGGCTAGTTTCCTTTTTCTTGTGTGCCGAATTGCAATCGGTGCTGTAGTTAGGGAACACCGTGCCATTAGTCTTCTCCATCCATAACTATAGCTCTAATTTTCGCCTGTGAAAAGAATAGGGATGAATGCAGGCTGAATCCTTCTGTCGAAAAACTGAGCTGAACAATCTGCCCACCAATAGCCAGCTCTGTCCATTAATTTCAATATGACATTGTAGTTCAGCAAGGCTTTTGGAAGAACTTTCCAATGCATGATCATCTCTACAAAGATTAATGTCCTAGACTCCGAGAGTTAACAATTGCCACTTCCAAGCTGCAATGCCTAATGGCATTCTATCCTGGGAAAACTCATATCAGCATTGGCTTTATGACTCATTGGTTTTGCACCTAATTGGTTTCTATTTTCCATGAGTTGAGTCGGTAATCAACAGTTGACTCCTATTCCCTTTATGCTGATGCGTATCCAGGCTGTAAGGCTTTTGGTTCCTCCCGCAAGGTTTGACGCTTCAAAGCTTAAAGTCGATTTTACAGGGGAAAAGCTAAACCATCCTTCTGGAATTATCCCAAGAACATATATCCTGTCACATTGTGACTTCACTGCTAACCTAACCTTGACCATATCCAACGTTATCAGCCTACATCAGGTATGAGAACTTCACAAGAAATTCTTAGTAATTTCTTTCTCATATGATTCTGATTTGAAGTGCACTCGTATTACAGTTAAGAGGTTGGTACAACAAAGACGATGTTATTGCTGAGTGGAAGGTCGTCAACAAGCAGATGTGCCTTCATGTTCATTGCTTTGTTAGTGGACCTAATCACTTCCTAGACCTTGCTGCAGGGTTCAGATACCACATTTTCTCAAAGGATTTGCCATTGGTGAGCGTGTATTGCATGGACTTGAAATCAGCTTCTCCTTGGGAAATTTCATAAATGACAAATATGTTTGATTGACATCCTATGAAATAACTGAGATACGATTTAAGTACAAATTGAAGTACAACATTAGCTGTATTGAACTTTTTGGACAAGATTTAACCATATGATTAGTAGTTTGATAATCCACCAGTTTCCATCTCCTAGAGCTATCTTCCTATTTATATATATCTGCAGGGTATCAAACTTAAAATAACTTAGATGCAGTTATATCCCGTATTTTGACATCTTTCAGGTATTAAAAGCTGTACTTTATGGGGATGCATTACTTTTTAAAGAGCAACCAGAGCTACAGGATGCCATTGTTTGGGTCTACTTCCATTCAAGTTCTCAAAAGTACAATTGCATGGAATGCTGGGGGCCTCTCAAGGATGCTGCCTGGGTAATATAATATTTGTGATGCTCTCCATGTGCACCTGTTTTCATTGCAACTCTGAGGAACATACACTTACTTTTGTCCTGTTTCTCCTGAAATCTTAACAAGCCTATTCCTGTTCTGTTGGTCTGCAAAAAGGCTCAAATTAATTAGAACATAGGTTTTTCTGACAAAATGCTGATTTGCATGATTCTAGTGGCAAGAATATTGGAGAAAGCATGCAATCTTAATTCTCTTCAAAGCTATGGATTAGGACTTTCACTTTCAATGAATGATATCAATTCCAATAGAAGTAATGAGTGGAATGCAGCTTTCCCTACTGAGGTTACATTTGGAGTGAAGCTCATTCAACCATAAAATTATTGCAGATGTCCTCATTGTCATTCATCTGTTTTGAGTCTGTCTTTTAAGAGAGTTGCTACAGCGCTGCAACATTATCTATTGAACTTCTCTCTTTATTCACCAGGGAATGCAAAGAGAAGAAATACAAGGTTTTTTACCTAATGGTATTGATCAAAGAAAAAGGAGGAGCCCCAAATCGATATTCCAAGCTCTCTTTGCCTTTCTTCTGTGAAGATATTGTACAGCAGCAATCCGGAGTCCATAATATCATGGACTCTTTAACTCTCAAGTAGTGGCAGCAAAGCATGACTCAGCTACAATGGCCTAATATACAAGACCATTTTTTCGGAGTATATAGAGGAGGCATGAATCGTAGAATGTTTGATCATCATGATGCATTTTTCAGCTGACAGTTTTTTTCAGATGGAAATTGATGATTCCTTCCACAACTGAAACGATATTCATTGATTCCTTTTATCAAAAGCTGGATGTATTCGTTGCTTTCAATGTGTTAAGAATGTACAATGTTAAACTGATTTTGTGAAATTCATTGTTTCATCAGCGTTCATCTTTCGCTTTTACATGTTTCTTGCATGTGTTGAAGAAATATTAGCTCCTCATATGCTCTTGAAATATGATGATTTTGAAAAGATCTTGTTTCTTTGGCCAAAAATGGGGAAAAGAAAAAAAGAAAGATCTAGTTTCCAGAATATGTAAAGGGAAAAAAAGAATGATTTCACACTTCAGAAAACTACATCCATTTTCCGTATTTTCTATATTGATGTTCTCCATTTGGTTTAATTTCCACAATTGGCTGCTAACTGTTACATTTAGCTGGCATTACTGCTGCTTGTGTTTATGTTAAGAGCCACTAGTTACCGTGATTCTGACCGATACAGAAATATTCGACTAGAACTTTAATTGTAAGAAACATGGATAAAAGTTTTGGAAAAGTTGTTCACAAAATAAAAAACATCCTTAATAAATTTTTACCATGAAGATTGTTATTACTCCGTTTAGGAAAAATTCACTTCAAATCGAGTTTCCTACTGGCACCAAGTTACATTTTATGGTTTGGTTGGCACCAAGTTACGTTTTATGGTTTGGTTTTCATTCTCTTCTGAACCTAGCACCTAAAAGTGGTTTGGTTCTCTTCATATATATGTGTGCTTACTGCACAATCTCATTTATAGTGTATATTTAGATATATTTTCTCAATGATTACATGTGAATCAAGTATTGACTTTTATTTGATTATCATCGACTATCTTAAATAAAAATAAACACTTTTATAGGTGAGGTTACTATTAATGATCAATCATGTGCTACTGTCATGGTGTGTAAGTTTGGAGTCAATTATGGGAGCTCCATCTATACTTATATCAAAGCAAGTGGCATTTGCAAGGCGGTTTGTTGGGGGAAAGAGTTTACTTTTAAGGCAAGATTAGCTTACTGCAAATAAATTAATCCGTAGCTAATATCTCTTTCTTGATGAGACCATGGTTGGTCAAAACTAATAAAATAAGGTGAGCCTCCCAAATATATTAGGATCAATAACAAAGCTAAGAAGGTACTCCTTATAGGAGTAATGAACTTAGAACAAACCTAAGCTAATAAGAAGAGAATGCTAACTCACCATACAAAATTCAAATAAAAATGTGCAGTCAAAGAATGGTCAAACATTGCAAGTATACCCTAAGGGAGATGAATCTCCTATCTTATGACAATTCACATCAGAGTTGACATTTCAGCCTCATCAAGCCACTTAAAACACTACTAAGTGTGCCTAATGAGTGAGTAGTTTTTGTTAACAAGAAAAGATTCATATGAGTTGAGCTTAGAGAAACGACTACTAGAGAAGGACAATGCTGTAAAGGGGGATGGCTTTATGGTAAGCCTTAACTCATGTTGATTAAGCTCCAAGAGAGAAGCAACCACCGTAGGGAAGACACCATTACAAAGGGTAAATGCGTGACAAGTTAGATAATAGCAAGATTTATCCAATATATATATATGCCTTAGTAGGCAAACCATACCTTTGGTTCTCAACAAAAGGTGACCTCAAAGGATGGAGAAATGGGTAAGGGTGTGACATAGCCTATAGAAGCCCAAAGTCATGGGGTCGGTGATCTTTTAAGGTTAAGTAGTAGCAAGGTATTGGCCTCATGACCAAAGCAACGTAAATTTAGGTAAGAAAGAATACCATGGTTCGTTAGCTTGGAGCCAATTAGAGGGACTCAATTGAAGCTTATAATAAAGTGAGCAGCATCACTAAGGTAATTTATTAAGGGTTTTCTCTAAAAGCAAATTGACCTCTCATGAGCAAACTAGTTAGAGCTAATGCTACCCTTTTAATGAGATTGTGGCAAGCGTCAATTAGTGGGATAAGTTAAGCCTCCTAAACATATGGTAGTTGGTGACAAAGCCAAGAAGACACTCCTTATCGAAAATAAGTTAATAGGTAGAAAATGTTGACTTACCATCTAAAACATGAGTAAAAAAATGTGAGGTTAAAGGATGGTTGAGCACTACATGGAAGAGGGTAAACCTCTCGTCCCATGATACAATATGCGCGTAGATTGATCTTGGAGATTACTTAATCTAATGACACTTGCATAGATGAGATGGAGAGATTAGAGAAGGAGAAACAAGTTAACTCAATGTCTTGTCATTCGCATATGATAGAAGGATTGCAACAAGCCGACTTAGTAGTTTCTTGATTAAGTTCTTAGTTGAGTAGTTTGATCTTTCTAGAGGGATTTTGGTAGAGTTTTTGCATTAGTCTCAAATCTTATGGAGTATCAATGTGTCACAGATGAGAGAATTATTCTCCTATTTATAGATTTTAGAAGCTAATTTCGATTATTGGACCAATATTAAATGGACAGTTGAGATCATCTATTGTTGGTGATCATTGGATCACTTCTATTGATCCAAAGCTCTCATTTATCCCTTCATTTCTATAGACTTAGGCTTAAGTTGGTTTAAGCAAATAAACAATAGTTTATGTACTCAATTTATCTCCAACAAGAGTAATTCAAAATCAAACTCCTTATGAAGCTTAGAATTGTTATACACCTTCCGTAAGCCACTTATATACTGTTGATTGTATTGCCTATGATTCGTTTTGTGCTAAAAGTTGTAGCAAGCTTAATGAGAAATTATTAAAATGCATCTTTATTGGCTATCATGCACAATCTAAAGCATCTAGGTTGTATAACCCTATTAATAGCAAAGTGACTATTGGTAAGAACATAGTGTTAGATGAAGAAGCAAGTTAAAAGTGTCATAACAATGAAAATGCACTAGAAACTCATATTCCATCAAATTTTGAGGCTCTAATAGAAGGTAATAATGGTGTTTCAGCATGTACATTAAAGTCTTATGTGTTGTTCACACTAAAAAATTGCCCAAATGCTCAACTTACTTCAAAAAGGTCCTCGGAAGAAACTCCTCCAAGGAAGTTTAGATCATTGAAGGAGATCTATGACAACCTATATAACTTGTTTGTTGCTAAGCCAACCAGTTTTTGAAGAAGCAATTGAACATGAAGAATGGATTAAAGCACTGAAGGATGAGCTTACTACAATCAAGAAGAATGAAACATGGGAGTTATGGATCTTCTAAAAAGTATCAGTGCTATTAGGCTAAAGTGGGTTTTCAAAAGTACCATGCTAATGGAAGTATTAAAGGGATAAGTGTCACGCCCCGAACAAGAAGAGTCATAACAGTCTCGCCGTGTAAACTAATCTAAGATAGAAGCTAACCTCACAGCTGCTATCGTAGACGCAGTTTACACAAGGCGCACAACTGAACCAGCTTGAAACGTCTGTTCTGACATCTGTTAATATCCAAACCTGTGGTAGAGCTTTAACAAAATACTTGTTCTATACAATCTGTAGTTTAGTACTATAACAGTAATTATACAACATTTCACGTCCAAGGGTAAGGATTACAATCAGAGTCTTTTAAAAACCACAGGTTATACGATTTATATACAATAAGTTAGAAAACTAGTGGGCTCCCAGGGAATTCCCATTTAGTTTTCTTCAAAACTTAAAGACAAAGCAAAAGCTCAGGTTCAGTTAAATTCCTCGTTCCTCACTTTCCCACACAGCAGCACACTAACCTGAGAACGTTGGTACCGGAACATCTTTTATCTTCACTCAGTACCTGCAAAAGAGTCTGTAGCGGTGTGAGCACAACTAGCTCAGTAAGTGGGGCGGAGTCAGAAGAGTACTATACAATCACAAATAAGGTTAATAATTATGATGAAATGCAAAGCAATCACTCAAATGAAAACATCGCACAGTGTTAACCGGTCCACTGTGAGGTTAGAGAAATTTCATCCGCTCCAACCCGGATTGAGGAGTTTCATCGCGACTAAAGTTAAACCAAACCCGGGCTTGTGCAATGGAGAACACCCCCCTCCCAAGACCGCCTTCGAACCACGGCCCCCAACCTTGCCGCAACCTCCTCGCCTATCACTTAGTTCGACTAAGGATAGGGAAAGGACCATTTCAGCTATCCTCATCGAAGGAAGTCGGTGTTTGGCTTAACACTCTTAATCGTTTCCCCTAACGGGTGATTATGCGTAACCAATTACACTTTAGTCGAATAATCATTAGTGATAATCAGAGGTGACCAATAAGTTCACACAATACAGAATCCATGCAAATATGCAGAACAGCACACCAAGGAGTTGAACTCCTGTCACAACAGAGTATCATTCACACACATAGCATGCGCATAATCATCTAACTACAAACACAACCAGAAGTACTCTTGGGTCTCCGGATACTTTTAAAATAGTACCCAAACAGCGGCGAAGCTACCATCCCAACTTACCTGTTCAGACGTTCGTTATTTCTGACTTGAATTGTCAGCCGTCTTTGGAAGGTCCTAATTACACAAAAGGTCTAAATTTAGTTTTCGTAATAATTACGAAAACATTAGGGTTTAATCTAAAACATATATATATATATATTATTTCCATAATATACAGTCATGTTATTAAATTATTAATTATTAACATTGTACATCATATTTACTATTACGTATTATATATCGTTTTGATCGTATCGAAACGTACTTTTTATTTATTAATTCACGTTTTGATTCCGGTAGAGTTACCGAAATGTGTATATTCTTGAATATGTTATAGATATAAGCTAGTTTGCTTAAGGTTATCCGATTTCAACAAAACTAGTGTCATTGAGTTCGTATAGACTTAACGACACATCTTATGAGTCCTGTTCCTAGAGATGGATTTTAACGGGTAGTTTGAATTTTTAATACAATTATATATAATTATATAAAAATGACCGTATTATGCGAAATTTACAGTTTTAAATTATATTTTATCCAATTTGTCCTTATATTATAATAATATAAGTATTATTCAATTTTAATACACCTAAAGTACATCCCGATCAGAAAATATTAATAATTGTAATAAAATCTCTATTTAACCCAATCCGACCAGCAATCCTATATATAGGTTTTATTTAAGTATTTTACTCATTTTAGTTTATTAATATTACAAATACACCCCGACTTGTAATTTAAATTATTTTACTTAATAAATTCGTAGTAAATAGTTTGGATTACCTAATAATTCCTCGAAAATTTCTATGGACTTCTAAAAATATAGGGAATTCAATTATCACTCGGTTTCAAGTTTTCGACCTATTGCCTATATTTTCGTATTGACGATTTTATCCCTAAATTTGATAAATTATCCAATTATAATTCTTTTAGCATCCAATTAATTCCAATCTGACTCAATACCATTATTGTTTATTATAGATCAGTACATGTCCATTTCATCAATTAATTTCATAATTTCCTATTAAATTCATAATTTCAGCCTATTTTCGGACCAATTTCAAGCCTAAAAATTCAATAAATATTAAAATTATTCAAATAAAAATTTGGGCTACGTAGCAATTACCCATATATCATACACATCCTATACAAAAATTTTCAGCTAGAAACAACATCATATAGTATATTTATTTCACTAATATATATTCGGATGAATTACAGATTTCTTAATGAAGTATATTAAATATTACGAATTTTTCAAAAATAAAAATATCACATGAAAGCATGTCTAAAATAACCTAAGTGTAATTTTTTTCATAATTTTCTGGGCGGATTTACTATTTTTTTAGAAATTATTGAAAAACAGGGCAGAAATTTGACCTTGGTGTTCTTGGGTGCTCCGGTGGCCGGCGGCGGCTGGGCGATTGTCGGACGGCTGGCGCGGTGGGTGGACCGTGTGGGGTTGGCTGGGTTTCACAGCAGATCTACTCTAGGTTAGGTTTCCACACTTTCACTAATTTTTCTGTTTTTTTCTAAATTTGTTTTTTTTTTCTACGATTTTTTCTAATTTTTCTTTCTGATTTTCTCTGATTCCAAATTGCTAAAACTATCTTGTCTGATGATCTTGGCTTTTTATAGTGCTTCAAAGTCGGTTTAGGAATTTTTTCTTTAATTAATTCATATTTTCTTTTCCAATTTCTTTTTTTTTTTTTATGCATGAGGTGTCCAAATATTGTAACTCCACTTTTTGAATCAGCAATATATTTTTCCATCCTCCTGCCATGCCTCCTTCCAATATTATTTAATTAATTTTTCTTTTTCTTTTATTAAATAATTACTTAAATATAGATATTATATGTTAGAATTAATTATTTAATTAATATATAAGTTTATACCTTATGTAAATAACACGTGAAATATATAACTTTACTCATATAATTAAGTTTCTAGCATATCTTTTATTTTTAGGATACATTCTAAGGTTAATTTCATGAATTCAACACAATATTTATATAATTACTCAATTTAAAGTTAATTTACGAGTATAATTATTATTTGTACCGGGTATACTAAAAATTACGTGTATTTTTTTTATAGTAAATTATACTACATTATCTCATTTTATAGCTCAATTAGCTTATCTCTAAGTTCTCGTTGCAATCTAAATTCAATTTTAGGAGTTCTGAACATTTTAGAGCTTTAGTAAATACTCCAATTTCTAAGGGCAAAATTCTGATTTCGGATCGTTATTATTAAAATCTAACTTCACTGTAATATCTCAACTAACTTTTTCATTCTAGTTGCAAAGTTTGGGCTCAATTGGATAAGTTACCCTAAAAGCCCTAAATCTGAGCTCGGTTATCCTAAACTCAATTTTGGAAGCTTACAATAAGGCAAAGGCTAGTAGCGAAATAATATGCACAAACTTATTGTATGGATTATGAAGATATCTTCTCTCTTGTTGCAAAATTTGAAATGGTGAGAACATGTTTAGCCTTTGTCACCCATTTCAAGTTGTTTACGTATTAATTTGAGCTAAAATCTACTTTCTTGAATAGAGAGCTCTTAAAAGAGTTAGTTTAACTTAATGTGAAGGTTATGTTCATAATGGCAAACAAAACAAAATATACAAGTTGATAAAGGAGCTTTATGGGTTGAAATAAGCACTTTGAGCATGGAAACAAAAGATAGATGATCATTCTTCATCAAGTAGGTTAGTGAGAAGTGAAAATGACCTTACTCTTTATTAAAAAGGCAAGATATTGATTTCCTTATTAGTTTACCTTTATGTTGATGATATAATTCATATGAGCTCAACTAATGCTTTAATTAATGACCTCAAGACCAATATGATAAAGAAATGTGATATGACAAATTTGGGTCTAGTGCATTATTTTCTTAGCCTTGAGGTATTGCAAAAGGAGGATGGTATCTTTGTTGCACAAATGAAGCATGTGACTGATTTACTTAAGAGATTTAATATATTGAATTGCAAAGGAGCTATCATACCCATGAATTTAAATGAAAAGTTGCCAGCTCAAGATGGCATTTGCAAGAGAGATGCTAAATTATTTAATAGTTTGGTGGGAGGATTAAACTACTTGACTCACACATGGTCTAACATTGCATTTTCAATGAATATTGTTTCTCGATTTATGCATAATTTGTCAAAGTACCATTTAAGGGCAGTAAACCAAATCTTGCATTATGTGGTGTGGCTAGAGCAATTGACTATGGAATTCAATATGTTGCTAAATTATGTTTTTCATTTCATAGGCCTTTTCCAACAGTTTATAGGCAAGATCCTTAGAGGACAGGAAGAGCACTTTGGGTAGTATTTTTCACTTTAAGTTGGAGATATCACTTGAAGTTCTAAGAACTAAGCAACCACAGTAATATCATTCTCTAAAAATGAGTATATGCTACTACTTCAACAGCTTGTCAAGCTATGTGGCTTAGCTAATTACTAGTAGATTTTGGCTAAAGACATAATGGTGCAACTACAATTTTTTGCGACAATAAAGCTGTAATTGCAATAATTGAAAATCTAACATTTCATGGAAGAATAAAGCATACTAACATTTGAATATGCTTCATTCATGATTTAATGCCTAAAGGGCAACTTCAACTTAAGTACTGCGACACCCATGAACAAATCGCAGATGTTTTCATTCGCTTCGTTAAGAGAAGCATTTTTGTTTTAGCTTAGAGAGTATAATTTTGAATGAAGAGGACTGTTGGAGTGGTAAATCAAAATTAATGTATTTTCTATGTTCTATTAGTTATGTCATAATCCGTGTTTTATATTGGTTGTATTGTAGTATTTAATTGCATAGGAGTCGTAACCTAATTTGTGGTAACTTATTCGTGAGAATGCTTGTCAATTATGGATCTTTCGTTTTTGGCTTTATTTGAGAACTTTTTGCCATTTCAGTAGTAACTAAGCCTATAAAATAGGCTTATAGGTTTCGAGTAAATGAAACTATGTAATGCAATTTTTTATTTCATTTTTCTCTGCCCTTTTTTACTCTTGCTACATATTTGCCAAAATGCTTGGTGGCAGTACATGCATTTTTCCCTTCTCCCTATTTTGTATCTATTCGATGGTCCTTTCACGAGATTTTTGTCCACTTTTTGATTAAGTTTGCTTCTTCTATGGGTGTATGACAAGTATCAAATAGTTTATAAGCAATCCACCTCAAAAGAATTTCGATAAAGTGAAGAGATCTTTCAATAATGGACTCCCTCGCAAGCATCACTTTTAGTAAAAATATTCTTACATAATGTTGGGTCGGTTCTTTATATTTGGATATTTTGTACAAATTACTAATACGTTATGTGAATCGATTCACTTGAAAATATAATTGGTACTTTTTAAAATAGTACATTATTTTATTAACACGTATAACTATTTTATTGCTATTTAAACGTCACTTATTAATTCATATAACGTATTAGTAACATTAAATCTTTTTTGCAATACTATATTCCCATTATTGACAATGGCCTTTTATTTCAAAATAAATTAACCACTTCATTCCCTTTAAAGATAATAATGTTTAGTGATTCGTAGATAAATACCAATGACTTTTAAATACATATTAATGATAAGAAAATATATCCTTTCCATTTAATTTTCCTCAATTTCCCTTAATTTATCCCTTTATGATGCTGCCAAGTTTGAGATTAAAAAAAAAGATAATGATATCATAATAACATCATAGGATATTTAAAAAATCAATACAATCTCAATCACTAATTTGTAAATGGAGGAAAATTAACTAAAAATAAATGGAGAGAATTCAAATCCTAATGATAGTGAGCCAATATTTTCACGTGTTAGAATATTATTAGTATCTACTCACAACTCACTAAAATACATATTAGTACTATTTAAGTATTTTTGGCCAGGTTAGACATTTAGTGAGTTAAGTTATCTCATGACACATTATTTTAAAGGGAAAATACAAATAACCTAGTAAACTTTAACTTAGGTGTAAATTGATCACCTTTAAGACCTTATAAATTTTGATAAATTAGCAAATTATCCTTATAAGTTGAAAATTATCCTCTTAAGTATTGATTTTAGTTCACAAACACCTCATAAACTTATCATAATATGTCTTAAAACTTTTAAACTTTAACAAACATGTGACTTTTCTTTTTTGAAAAAGGAAATATCTTTCATATTACAAATTTATTAAAATTTAAGGGGTCTAAAAGTAAAGTTTAAAAGTCTTGAAAGTCAATTTACAAATAAATCAAAATTTAAAGAGATTATATATAATTTCCCCTTATTTTAATCTATTTGTTCTAGTGACATGCTACTAGAAATATAACTTGCAAATGGGGAAAAAAACAGAAAGAGGCATAAATATTTTATGCAATTGATACACGCAAATCCCAGATCAATCACGATAAAACATACGAGCCAAGAGTCGATGACGATGCGAAAGGCATTTATTGACACCTTCGTTCTTCGTACATAATCATGTACAGATTGAGCTAGCCGTACGGCCCCGTAATACAAAAACTTGCTTGAAATCTTAGTAAATGAGCCTCAAATGTATCACGAAACATTAAAAAACATGTACGGGACCAACGAAACACTAAAAAGGAGGTGGCAATACCACACTTGGCCGCGTCTACTAGTGCAAAATGCATAAAGGATATGAAGGTGACGCGAAGGTTCCTCCTCCTCCCATATTTCTGTATCCTATCATATCTCTCTCTCTCTTCTCCCACACTCAAATATATATAAATCCATAAATACATACTAACATATATATATATACACACACAAATATATATTATGTACATGTATATATAGAGGCGTGTGTGTATGTTTTAATGTGTGAATAATGGAAGCAGAAGAAATGAAGAAAAGGATGATGATGGGTGGTAGAGAGTTGGCAAAAGTTAGAGTTAGGGTATCACAGAGGGCCATGGTTGAAAGAAGAGATGGGGTGGTAATGGAGAGAATTCCTCCAGCTAGAGGAAGTATAAAGCGCAAGATATTTGCTCTTTTGTTTGCCCAATTGAAGCTGCGAGCAAAAACAGCTCTTTACTACCAACTTCTGCTCATCCCCAATAACCGCAAACTCAGTCAATAACTAATTATCTTCTTTGTCTCAATTCTCGTACATTTATACAAAAATCCATGCATGATATGCATTATGTCACCAAGCTTGGTGACAACAGTGGATCATTATTCATTAGCTTGTTTATTTTACATATAGTATAGTGGTACCCTTTTGTTTTTTTTCTTTTTTCCTGTTCTCTCTCTCTCTCTCTCTCTCTCTCGCCAATGTTTTTGAATTTCTTCTTCTTTCTGGTACGGTGTTTCTGAGGATATTACAATATCCCTCACCAACAAGCCCTAAAGCAGTCGGCGTAGCGTGAAAGCATCATCAGCATTTGCATGCATGTCATTCAAGCGCACTAGAAGCGGGAAAAATTCAGGTAATACACGCTACATATAATATATAATATATAAATATAAAAAAAATATTAATATTTATATCATATATAAATTACACATAATAATTGATTTAAAAATTATTTTTTATTAATATTTACATTATATATATAATACAAATATATAATATCTAAACATGAAAGATGTCATCCAACACTTTAATACAGTTAAATCATAAATAGTATATGGCATCTTATGCTAGGTAAAGCTTAGGCTAATATGGGGATTGTACTTAACATGGCCCACAAAGGGGATTAAAATATAAAAAAATGAAAAAAAAAAAAAAGGGGCTTAGAAACAATATAGTAGATATTTAGTACGGAGATATATCAAATTTTTGTAATAATAATCTGTAATTGTTTGGTATGTACGATGCAAGTGCCTTCTATATGAAAGTGTATAGTTCCCACCCACAGCATCAATTTCACGTTAAAATATATATCCATTAAGTGATAAATTGACATTGATGTTGTAACAATTCTCTTATTAAACCTTTTTTTATTCAATTGACATTGTTTTTCTTAGTTATGAGTCGACTGTAATTTTGTCATTAAATTGATCGAGTCTGGTGTACACGTACTATAATTATTCCACAACAATATACGAATGTCACTTCCATTTATCATTCGCTAATTGGAATTTTTTATTTCACAATCTAGCAGTTAATTGGCTATTGATGTGTAATGTGTACATAACGAATATATATAACGAATTTTGCAGTGGCTAGTATTATTATTTCGTACATCTTAACTTGACTACAGAATTACACGTCGTCGTTTCAAATTTCTACAGAAGGATGCAAATGGAATAGTATATATCGATTTAAAGTGTGCTTGAATTTCTACTTTTATGGTTAGCTAAGTCATGTTGAAATATAGTGACAAATGATCGGAGAAACATATAATTCTTACCTGATACACATAGCATGATATATAAATACAAATAGACATAAATTTGTTTGAATATAGTTATTGATTGTATCTTTTAAAAATTAATGTTATTTATAACGTAATGACATGAATATTAATCTCTTAAAAAGATTGGCCAAATTTTGATTTTCCCTTCCAAATAGTTATTATTGCTACATTAGCAGCAAAATATATATATTATAAAGAAAAAGTTCTAGCTAGTATATATTCTAGTTATTGATATGTGAGAGCATCTTTTAAAATATCTTTAAATACTCAAAATCGTTGTAACCTGTGTATGTAAATGTTTGTTTTTTACTGCATTTTTTTTTTTTTCTAACAGTTTATTTGAATGAATAAATGTTGGTAATTTTAGGCTATACATGTACTGTTCAAAAGATGGACATCTTTTAAAATATCTTTAAATAGTCAAAATCGTTGTAACTTGTCTATGTAAATGTTCATTTTTTTAGCGCATTTTTTTTTTCTAACAGTTTATCTGAATGAATACATGTTGGTAATTTTAGGCTATACATTTACTGTTCAAAAGATGGATAACTTTATTCTTTTTCAGCTTAATGTACCTTTTGCAACTTACTTCATAGAGATGGCTTAAACTTATTAAAATAAATTTTGTCATCATATGAAACGGCTCAAATTTATCGTGGATGTTCTGTGCAAGTCTAGATGATAATATGAGCTCTTCATTGACTATAAAACAAATGAAACTAAAACTAATTTCGGGGTGGTTTAATAATAGTTTCATTTGTCTTATAGTCAATGGGGTGGTTTAATAATAGTTTCATTTCGTCTCAAATGAGAATTAAACCAATCAAGACATTTTAAAACTAAGTAAGAAATTCCGAGGTGGTTTAATATAGTTTCATTTCGTCTCAAACCCAAAGCAAGCAAATCGCATACTTTTTTTATATTTTTTCAAATTCTTCTCATAGATATAATTGGTTTTGCATGAAATTATATAGTACGAATTATAGCTGCTATTACAATTTTTTTTTTTTCTTTTTTTGCATAGTTGTGTGTTATATTTATAAAATTTTGGTTACTATTTTTACATACCATAAGACATCAAGTATAATTCACACCTCAAACAGATCAATGGAGGACCGCTGAAGTTAATGAAATCAAGAGAGCATAAATTAGAGAACTTTTAATATATTCATTAATAAGTGAATGACATTTCAGATAGTTTCAGGCTAACATAAGGCGAGGTAGAATTATTTATTTCTAACTAATATAACGACCTTGGGCTTTGCTAAATTAATCTATTTACAAACGATTTCTAGTACTAAGATAAGACTCGCCCAAATTTTTTGTACAAATTTGATGTATATTGAGGTCGACAATTAATAAATTTGCTTAGACAAATCAAAAGAGCCCTATAGTGAAGGTCGTCATATTAATTAGTACCAATGAATCTTTTTACATCGTGAAGACATCAGTAAATGACATTTGATAGGCAAATGTAAACGGTTCCAAAATTTTAGGGACAACATTTTTGTTTGCTAGTTTGTATCTACATGTTTGGTTCCGCCACTTTTTAGTAGGTTCTTTCGTTAGCTACATAAAGTAAATTTATTGAAGAGTATAATAGAATCTTGAGCTGAGCTATTTTCAGGACATCAATCTTACCAAGCAAACCTTTCAAGTTTCAACCATGAGACTTCACGACTAACTGCAGATAATGCCCGAAACTTTGCCTGATAACACACTTGCCTATCGACGAGTCTGCTTGCGTGCGGCCGCTATATGTATTTCCCGTTCATGGGGTATTCTTTTTTATGGTTTTTAGTACGGCCTATTTCAAGGGTGAAGGCAAGCGTAAGACCCATGTACTTGGGTGTTTCCTTTATTAAGCCTATATTATAAAATAAATTTATTTTTTATTGAAATTATAATTTTTTGAGACTGTATTAGACGCCAATAAAATGATAAACCATTCTAAAAGGTACCATAAGAAATGTAAAAACTAACGCTATTAGTTGTTACAAATTCTAATTTAACTAGTGGTGAAAAAACTTTTTTCCCCTATAATGGGGGCATGAGGGTGATGCTTTTTGTGAGAATTTTACTTATTTACCATTATATGAAATAAATATTATGTATTTATTAATTGTGTAAAAAAATATTACCAATTTATCAAGTTTATTTTGCATCGCTAAAATATGATATAAATATTTATACACGTGTTGTATTTTAAAGATGTAATATATATTTAATTACATATTGCATTTATTAATTACTACATAGGTATATTAATCTATATTAAATTTAAAAGATATGCCATATATATATGTATTATATATTTTAAATGCAAGATAACTATTATAAATGAAACATTAAATTACATTTATAAAATGTAATACTTTTGCTATTTTTAAGGTCGGATTTTTGAAATATGATTTAAGGTTTATATTTATATAATATTTTTTAATATAATTTATATTGATGTAATTGTTTAAAAAAATAGTAGGCTACCAGTGTTTTATCCTACTTTTTGGTGACAATAAAGTTTAAGCTACCAGTCAGATGGGGCTTCATCTGGTCCGACGGTAAAGCTACCGTCTAGATGCCTTAATGGTTGTTGTTCGAACAAGCGTGAGTTGTGTTCAAAGAAAAAAGATTCTGTCATGCTAGTGACCATTGGGATGGTGACTGATATAGCATTTGGGTAATGACTGGATATGACTACGATCCGAAAGGGATATGCATGCCGTCTGGCCGGACGATGGTCTCGTTCCTTTAATTTTCTCCTTTCTGGCAACAGATCTCCAAGACCAACCTTCCCACCATTCTGGGTGTTAGAAAAATTTGTAATGGATATGGAGAATTAAGAACACTTCGAAGCATAATAGGATCAACACTATCCTTAAGAGTCTTATACACTTTATACAAAGTTTGTTAAGGACAAATATAAACCCTCTTATGATATTATCAAATCTTATTCTTGATGATCAAACAAATTTAAAGGACTTTGGAAGAAAATTTATGATTGTTTGATGAAATGCTGAAAAAGTGTTAATAATATTAAATGCCCACTTCTGTAATTCTTCATATAGATTAATAAGATATCTCTTAACCGGATCAGATATATTGTCCAAATATATATCCACAATGTTAGATCTTAACCTGTAAAAATATTTCATTTCTATTTCTGACTTGTTTTCTCAAATCCTAAATCTAATTTATTCTTCTAAATTGTCCAGAATCCGACTTTATCTCTTATCTTGTCTAGTTTTCTTACCTTGTCCTTCATCTCAAAGATATGTTACTTTCAACTTTTTATAAATAACACATTTGAAGTTTTGAGCTGTAGTATGTTCATGTTCAGTTTTGATTGTTTGTTCTTCGCTCTAAATTCAATCAGCTTCTACCTCTCGATGGTTCCGATAAATGTTCCTTTGTTGTCTATAGATTTTGAGCATTGTTTAACAGTTCTGATCTTGTTTTGTTCTTCGCTCAGTTAATTCTATTTCTTATTTTGATCACCTCGAGTTTCCCATATAATTCTAGTCATTTGCTACGTAGTCAATAACTTGATAAGTAATTTTGACATATATTTTATTTTCATCAAAAATACATTTTATTCAGGTTGATGATAAAATATTTGTTTTAGAAAAATGATAATAAAGCATAAATAGGTTTTGAAAGTGTCAAACCGTGTAGAATTCCAATTCATTCATACAAATTTTGACAGACTACATTTTTGTAATAGCTCCCCCTTAATATATGCGATTAAATTGATATGTTCTTGACATTTCTCTCCTTTTTATTTCTCCCTTTATAGCTATTTCTTGTTTCCCATCATTCTTCATATTCATTGCTCATGTCATCAAAAATATAATTAAAAATAATATGTTGTCAATCCAATCACCACATTGAATTATTTAGGCTTAGGTCTTGTTTTCTCTTTTGGGGGATAGAGGATGAGGAAAAAGAGGAGAGTTGAGTGATAAAAAAAAAATAAGATGGGTTAATCACTGAAAAATAAATAGATGTGATTTTGATTTCACATTACATATTTGTGTCATTTCCTTTTAGAAATTTCTATGAGAAGAGCTATAACTTTTCAAAATTTTATTAATTAATATTATGCATTTCCTTGATGTACACCAGAAATCCTAAACCATTTTAAGGAAAATATCGGATAAGTACAACAATTAAGATTAAATGTTTTTAAAAATGTTTTTAGCACTCAATCGGCAAATTTTAAAAAATATGTAGCACTTAAGTGCGCCATTAGAAAGGTTTAGGAACTCAATTGATAGAAGCATATAAAAGTTTATGACTTAATGCTCCTTTATAAAGGTTTAGAGCTCAACTGATAATTTTTTTTGTTTTCTTTTTCTTTTCAATAATATAATCTGAATTTTCAGACTTTTCAACTTTACTTATCTCTGTTATTTTTGTTTTCAATTACACAGACTAAATTTTCATACATTTTCACTTTATATTATCATTTCCAACTATAACCAACAATCCATTGCCATTTTTAATTCAAGACAAAGCTTTAAATAGCATTTACAAATGTTCTAAAATCAGTTTGCTTATTTACATATAGGATAGTGCAAAGAAATATCATTGGGATCACTTTATCATTCCCATTTAACTTTCAGCTGGAAAAGAAAAGAGCAGGTAAAGATAGGAGAAAGTGTCATGCAAAACTTTTAGTTTTGATTTTGATGCAACGAAAGAATTAGAAGGACCTCTATGTGAGGAGAAGGTCAAAAGGAGAGTATAAAAGATGAATGTACCAATAAGTCTTTCTTGTTGACTAGTTGGAAGCAGTGGAAAAAAGAAAGAATTGCAATATGGTATGAAATTTGTGAATTCTCTCCCGTGTTTATAGAATCATTTCGTTTATCATATTTTGATCTTTCACCACAGTTTTCAATTTTTTTTTTTTTTTTAGCCACTATGATATTACTAACTTTTGAGGAGGGAGAAATTGGATCTAGTTCATACTATTGGGAGTTCTATATTCATTTGTCTTCTCTTATTCCTCGATTTCCCTCCCACCCTTTTTAGTGTAGGTAATAAAATCAAACTCTGGGTAATATAAATACCCACTAAATGTAATAGATGCACATGATTTTCAATAATAGAATATTCATTACTTCGTCTTGCGTGTTTCCCCATAAACCAAATCCAAAAAAACCTTACTCTTATCTAGCTTTTTTGAGCAAGAGCTAATCACAAGTAATTATAGAATGAACTTTTGTGTCATATTAAGTAAATCCTAAGTTCATGCGAGGCATTCATGAGTCATATCTAAGTGCTTGTGCACAAAGCTAGCTCAACCATCGATTACCATTTAGTTTTGGTCCCACCCCCTAATAGACTCACTTATGTTCGTCCACGACTGAGAACACTATCAACGAGTGTAATAGCTCAACTTTGGCGTCGAATTTGAAAGATATGTCCAAAATGAAATGGTTCATGAAACAATCATGAACTTGAATAAGAATTAAGGTAGTCAACCCTCCAGATTTTTCCAATTCCCATTGATGTTGTAAAAATAGATGTAAATTTGTGGAAACATTCTTTAAATTATCGTTTTGATAGTAGCTCAACTTGGGATGCTTTGCAAGAAAAAGGATAAAGATTGGTCAAGCTTTCTTGGTTATGAAATGATTGAATGTTATCTATAATTTCCATTTTCCTATTGTAACTGCAAAATAGAAGTGTGCCATCTAGTGATATATTTATATCAAGAGGGGTTCAAATTTGCTGAAGATGTTGGTTATACAAAAAAATCATAAGACTCTTTGACTCATTGTTGCATTCATTGTCATCTCCCTCAAATGCTAAGAATGAACTAGTGGTGTGATTTAGAATTCCTACATTACATCTTTTTCAAGATATTCAACAGATTTTTCACTAATAGTTATTCTTTTATATTTGTTGTATATATCTGGAATATTTGGGAATTGAAACTAAAGGCGAAGCATAATGGACTATATCTAATTATGGCCAATATTAATGCAATTTAGTTTGACATTTGCCATTCTATTGGAGTAGCGCTTTTCTGACAACAATAAAATTCCAATTTAGAAGGTCTACATCTTAAATTTCAGGATGAAGTTGAAGTCTTCAAAATTGGTTTGTTTATGGGCTCTCGATGTTAACTAATTTAACATTTCCAAAGATGGCAACTGGGATTATTGTTCTACAATTTGAGGTGGTATTATCGAAAACTCAAGAGGATAAGTTTAGTTTCCATTTAGCAAACCTTTTACATATCCTTCCATTTAATTAGTTGAACTAAGGGTCTCATTACCTGCTTACAATAAGGAGTAAACTAATGTTGATATAGAGGTAGACTCTTTAGTTGTTACACAGTAGATCAAAGAGATGCAAACGAAGAAGGAATGTTTATTGCAATGTAAAGAAGATCTAGCAAATGGTGGTTTGGTTGAATGCTAAAATCTTACGTACTTGGAGAGAAGAAAATAAGCAAATGGATTGTATAATGAAAGCATAAGATCTCATAAGGCTAATTTTTTTTTAACATTGAAGTTCCTCTAATTAGATAATTTTATAAAGGATATATATATGTATGCATATGGTATCAAAGCCTTATATTCTCCACTAAGATCTTAATTCTTATTCACTAATTCAATTATGGCTACCTCTCTAATTCCAGCTAACCCTGATTCCTCTTTAAAGTAATTAGTGATCCCTCCATCCATTGAACTCACACTCAAACTTAACTCCACTAATTACCAAGCATGGTGTTCCCAAATTATTTATCTTCTTATTAGGTTAGATCTTGTATCCTACATGGATAGTTTAGGCACTATTCCCCTTAAACAAATCAAGAAAGTTGGCAAAGATGTCACCATTCCATATCACATTTTCTGATATCGCCAAGACCAACTCTTGTATAATTCTTGGTTCTCCACGCTTAGTGATGCAAACAAAGTTGCCTTGTCATTTTGCTTTACCTCTAAAGTCCTTTAAGATGCAATTCACTGCAAGTATGCCTCTTTTTCCAAGTCCAATGTCCTTTCACTAGAAACAATACTGAATAAAGTTTAGAAAGGTTCTCACTCAATCAATGATTATTCGTATTCAATCAAATCTATGGCCAATGAACTTGCTATCATAGATGCACCTATTAGTGATGATGATCTCACCATCTACATCTTAAATGGCTTACCACAAGAATATGATGCTATAAGCACATTGATTAGAACTAGAGATAAAACTTTCACTTTTAAAAAGTTGCATAATCAACTTATGATTCATGAACAATTTCTTTAGAGGGATGTTAACTCTACTAAGATTCTTATTCCTACTACAAATTTCCATAACAAGACTGCTACACAAAATGGAAGAAGCAATCTTCTCCCCCTTCTTCTAAGTGTCATTTATTGACTACTACTCCTACAAATTAGTCTCCCAGTGGAAATCTTATGCAAATTTTTGACCTTTTATTCAATGCCAATTCTAAGCAATTGCAATGAAGTGTTACCAATTGCAAGCAAAGTTGAAGGGTCCTCAAGTTCATCAGTCTTCCTCTTTAGTCTCTGATAACTATAGGATGCTTGATTCAAAGGTCTCTTGTCACATCACTAATGCACTTTCCAATCTTCATTTGCACTTGCAATACAATGGACCTGAGGAACTTAAAATTGGAAATGGATCTTCCCTACCCATATCTCACATAAGTTATATTGTTCTCTCTTTCCTTACCTCTTCCTTCAATCTTTTAAATGCATTATGTACCCCTTCTATTACACAAATATTGTTTCTTTGTTAAGGACCAGAGCTCAAACAAGGTTCTTTTTTAGGTTCCAAGTAAGAATAGGCTGTATTATCTTCCTCCCTCAATTAGGCTCGAAGGTCCCTCCCTTTAGCTTCACCTTCTACTCTAATTTCTTTTTAGTCTTCATTAGCTCAGTGACATGCAAGATTAGGCTATCCCTCTCAACAAATTCTCAAGATGTAGTTTCTGCCAAATACAGTTTCTAAGTTTCATCATTCCTCATGTTCTTGTGATAAAAGTCACAAACTATCTTTTAGCTCTTTAAGTGTAATCAACTCTCATCCATTAGAGGCTATATACTCTAATATTTAGGGGCCTTCTCCTTCAATATCACTTCAAGGTTATCGTTATTATTTTCTTCTTGTAGACCATTATACACATTACATTTGGTTATATCCCATTAACTAGAAAACTAAAATTAAGTTAATCTTTATGGTTCAAAGCACATGTTTAAAATCACTTCCAACACAAAACAAGACTTTATACTAATATGGGTATTGAATATCTCAAACTAAAGCCATTCCTTACATCTTCTGGTATTATGCATATGTAAACACCACAATACACTCCCAAACAATTAGGCTTTGTTAAGCAAAGACACAAGCACATCATTGAGACTACTCTTTTTTTACTTTATCATGCCTCTCTAAATTTGTCATTTTAGTATTTTGCTACCAAAGTTGCCACACATCTACTATTTAACAGAGAGCCAAATTACTCCAAACTTATAGTTTTTGGATGCCTCTATTATCCATGACCTAGACCTTACACATCCTATAAACTTGAATCATAGTCAAGCCTATGCCTCTTTGTTGGTTATTCCTCCTCACATTCTGCTTATTCATATCTTGGTATAAGCTCTAAGAAATTATATATATTTAGGCATGATGAATTTATAAAAGACAAGTTTCCCTCTATTCTTAACAGCTTTTCCTCCTTTCCATTTAATCCTATTGATTAGTGCTCTCCTTCATTTAGGCCTACTGCGTTAGAGCCTGATAATATAGCAAATTCTTCACCTTTCACTAGCTTTAACTCTAATCCTATACAAATTCTTCCACTTTCTATTCCCTCACCTTCCTCTACTACTAATCCTTCTTCAACAGCTCAATAATCTTCTACCTCCATTTTTGTTTCCTCTTTAAGCTCAACCTTACCTACTTCTTCACATCCATCAACTCCAGCACCTCCACCTCTTCCTACAAGAGCTCACACAATGCAGACTCATTCAATGCACAATATCTATAAGTCCAAACGAATGTTCTTATTTACCCTTCATCCTTTACCTTCTACATATGTTCCTTCTTGCCCATCTCAAGCCTACAAATATAAAGAGTAGAGAGATGTAACATGTAATGAGATGAATACCTTAACTAGGTAAGGCATTGGGGAACTTGTTCCAAGAGATAATGCTGATAATATCATTGGGTGTAAATGGGTTCTCGAGTAAAGAGAAACCCAAATGACTCCATCTCATGTTTTAAAGCAAAGGTTTTTGCAAAAGGGTTTGATCAATGACGTGGAATTGATTACTTTGAAAATTTTAGCCCTGTTATAAAAACCTACTACTATGAGACTTATCATTTCTCTAACCTTGTACTATGGTTAGCAAGAAAATTAATTAGATGTGAATAATGCTTTCTTACATGACACCTTAGAGGAAACAGTTTTCATGGAGCAACCATAATGTTTCAAGGATCCAAACAAACCAATCATGTCTTTCATCTTAGGAAATCTATCTATGGGCTTAAATAAGCCCCTCAAGCTTAATATTAAGCTCTCACGTCATCCTTAATGCAACTTGGCTTTCACAAATCTAAGATTAATACTTCTCTACTATTTTTATAAGGATTCTGCAATCTGTCTCTATATTCTCATTTGTGTTGATGATATTTTGATTACTAGCATTCTAGTTCGACTATTTAGCAGCTTATTCAGCATCTTAGAAACACATTTAGTGTCAAAGACCTTAGCTCTCTTCACCACTTTCTTAACATAGAATGTATTCTAACAATTGCTAGACTGTTTTCAACATAAAACCACTATATTCGTAACCTCTTAGACAAAGCCAACATATATGACACCAAGGATGTTTCTACTATAATGCCTATACGGTCTCAAGAATTTTCATTAACTAGGTCATCTAAAGTGGACTCTTCCTTGTTTCGAAGCCTAGTTGAGAGTATCCAATATCTTACAATGACAAGACCTAATATATCATTTGCTATCACCAAGCTTGCTCAACATTGCATAAGCCTACTAACATTCAATTTATAGCTCTCAAACGGCTTTTGAAACATCTCAAGCATACCATCTTCCATAGACTCTTACTTCACAAGCTAAAAACCTTACATTTATATGGTTATGGTAATGCAGATTGGTGTGTTGACAAAACTAATTCCAAGTCCACTTCTACAAAGATAGAATATTGTTCTCTTTCTGCTATAGTTTTAGAAATATCATGGCTTCAACTATAGCCAATCCATTTATTTTGAACTTAGACTTCCAACTGCAACTAATCCAATTATTCTTTGTGATAATGTTGGTCTACACATCTTTGTCGAAATCCTCTTCATCATAGCGGGATGAAACACATTTCAACTAATGTTCACTATATTAGGGAGCTCATGCAATAGGGTCTTTTACAAGTCTCCCATTTTTCTACTCTTGATCATCTAGCAAATCTATTGACTAAACCTCTTTCCAAACAATAGCATCACACTCTCAAACACAAGAAAGGTGTTTTTGATAAAGCTCTATCTTGAGGGGGTATATAAGACAAACCAAGCCAAAACTAATTTGAATTCAAGATTCACAAATCCTATACATCTTGGAATCCATAACCTAATGTATTAATTCATATATCAAAAGATATCTCAAATCCTACCTATTAAATGTTCAAATATTTTATTGTATCACACTCCATGTGTGTGTGTGTATGTGTAGGTGTATATGTATTAACAGATGACGCACCCGCGATGCATGTACAGATTAATTAAAATTAAATTTATATCTTTAAAATTTATCATCATTTATTCAGTGAAAATTATAATTTTTGTTAAATAATATAAATATAAATTTATTCTTTTTTCTATATCTACTTTTACTTTATATCCTTTAATTTTTTACTTATGAGCAAATTAGGATTACCAACAAAAATTCATCCATGCGAGTAGATACCAATCATCATCATAGTTATATTTCATCATAATCTAAATTTTAACCATGCAATACATGCACGTAAAATAAGTTGGGAGAGAAAACAAAAAAAAAAAAAGGAGAGAGAAACCGTCAAGAAGAGAAATCATATGATAAGCACCATATTATGTAGAGAGATAGTGGAAAAAGTGAGTTTTAGGATTGAAAGAGATCATGGGGAGAGAGTAAGTTGATATATCAATTTTACTCTTAGTATAAAATAATTTAGTTTTAATAAGTAATTTTTAATATTCATTTTTTTTTTTATAAAATTTTAATTAGAGGGTTAAATGGTAATATTTCAAGGAGCCATTACTTAAAGACTAATTTGCTTTATTAATATAGATATATATACATACAGCAAGTTTCTAACCACTGTTTCAGTTAAAAAAGTTTAACTATATACTGTAATGCGTAGACCATGAAATTGAAGGCTTATAGTGTAATACAAGTATCCGATGCCTTGGAGACCCATTCATGGGGCTAAAACACTTGTATTTAGTTGTATAATAACCATGTGGTTAATAGGTTTAGGTTTATCAAAAAAACTTTGAGAGGCATGACTAAAAACTTACATGAGAGATGAAATGTGTTTTACTCCATCATTGCATCTACTCGTAGGTCTATATTTGCATTTTTAACACTTATTGCACCTATGTTTTACTCCGTTAAGAAATCTTAGTTTACCAAAAAATAAAAAGTCAAAAGCATAGCAGGTTTTTCCCCCTATTTTCACAACCCTAAGTCAAAATTACATGTTTAAATCCCTAATCACAAACCCCAATCCTCAGTTCTTATACAAAAACATACGAGATAATTTGGACAACCTCATCAAAAAACAGTTTATGCCCCCCTAGAATGCAGGTTCATCAGGAAGCAATGGGCACCTGTAAGAAACGGAACTTTCAGAATCAACTAAATGGATGAGATTATTTTGTAACTCCACCAAGAATATCATATTTTAGGTTTCTTTCTCCTAATTACCTAAAAGTCCATAGAGGATAAAAACACGAATAGTTATAGCTTGACAGTAGAAGCTGCTGTAGCTGTCTTTGGATCGGCAGCTACAATCCTCACATGGCATTTCCCTGGACTAGATATCCAAAATCATTTGATCATTGTCAATTAGATCTCCTGTGATTAGAATTCATGTGTTTCAAATAGGGATTCTTCAAATTAGATCAACCAGCTTCGAGTTACAATTGGGATTTGGGGTCTGAATGATGCTAATTGTTAAAAAGGAATACAAGGGTAAATGAAATCATGGTATGTAAAATGTAAACTCCAGGTACCATCCAAAGAAACACTTGGATCCACTACCATTACTCTTACTAACATCCCAGCAATCAAGTAGGCATTTCCTCCTAGATGCATCCAATTTCGACCCATGTGACCGTACTCAAAATGCTACATTTTCAAACGTTTTACACATAAGGTGCGATAGAAGTAGGACCTATCCTCCCTGGACCTTATCCCCTAAGGGGACAAGTCCTAAGGCTCGATTGTAAAAATTAAAATAGAAGTGGTAGAATCATAAAGAAAATAGTAGAAATGTCATGAAAAGAAACCCAAAAGAGTAGGTATCGAATTTCAAAAAAGTAGAAAAATTCATGGCCTAGCAGTACAGTGAAAACCCTGTACCAATTTACTATAAAAAATCCATGGTGTCTCCTTCAAAAGATAGAGGGGTATAAGCTCCTGGAAGTCCAAATTGGCAGCACGGTTTGAATAGTATATGCCACTGACCTAGGAGCTTTGCCAAGTTTCCTTCGAACAGGAAAAAACTCTCTCTCAACCCTCAAGTACCTTGTCCCACCCCAACCACCAGAACGGAACAAAAAAGTAAAGATTGAAATAGAACTGAGTCATCAAAACATCTACTATAATAAATCAAACAATAAACTATGATACAGCCAAATAACAAGTACAAAAGTAACAGCAACCAGACTTGACTCTGACAAACTAGTGATATGGACAAACTGCGACCTCAAGTTCCCACACAAATTTATTTACCCACATATAGGATGTGATGAGAAAAACGATTCACAGCGAAAAAGAAACGCTCTGTACTCCTGTGAGTAATATGCAGATGTCTGTGCCAAGAAATTAAAATGACCTATTTGGTTTAGATGAAGATGATGATGATGACTTGGCTTTTGCAAAATCTACCAGATCTTTGAATAGCGCATCCTCCGGCTTCGCTTGTTTGGCTGGTGTAGGTGAGTTAAGTGACATGTTATGAGTCTGATTCACTAAACTGTCATATGAGGAACTGGATCCACTACTAGAATGAGAACTTCCAGGAAAAGCTCCTTGTTGCTCAAAATATTGTTGTCTCTGGTTATACTTGGCTGGGGGAGGTGGGAGTGGCCCAGGAGATGGAGCATCCCAAGGAGCAGAAGGGAGGGGCTCATTAGATTTGTTCATAGGAATTGGTTCATCATACAATGGTTTATCAGAGAAAATGGGTGATTCTGAGCTTCTTGGTGGGGAAGGAGGAGAGGAAGACCTGAGAGCAGGGTTCAGTGGTGGGGAGTAATTGGTGCTTGGATCAGAAGCTCGGTGAGGCAAAGCACCAGATGCAGCATGTGGGGGTCCATCATTTTTATATAAATCACCACTGAGATAATCGATCTTGCCAGAATCCGAAGGAATTGGGTTCTTAGATGAAGGTGGAGGAGGGAGGAATGGGCTGACTCGAGGTAATTCCCTTTCATTGGCTGTTTTCCTGCTCAAACCATTGTCTCTAGATGACCTGCAAAAGAGTATTTAGCCCAGCTTGGTAAGAATAAAATATCGAGGAAACAGTTAAGATTAGTAACACCATGATATCTACGAAGCATCCTGATAGAGAATCAGTTGATAAAAAACAAGAAAGCAAAATAAAACAGAAAACTGAAATTTATCAGTTATCCCAATTTGATACAGTAATGCCAGACCTAAACTGTGACCACACAAGATTACCATGTAAAACTGTATAAGTGAGTTTGCGAGTACAAGTATATGAGTGCTTCCAAAATATTTAATAAATTCTCCTCTAAATCAAGCTAGCAAAAGAAACTAGTGATTCTCCACATCCAAAGAAACATCTCCTTTGCAAAATGATCTGCCCCAGTTCCATATATGCAATAAGCACTTTCATCTTTTTTGATAGTCCATGTGGCCGCCTAATCACATGACCACACCATTGACAGTCGATACAAAATACCTTGCTTTCATTATGTCAATCCAACGAAGCATTATGAACTATCTTGCGTCATTGCAGCTATAAATCTAGTGTTATGCCTGATCCCAACCTGCCAACTTCCACTGGGAAACAAATAGAAATGATTATGCCTTCCCAAGAGTTTCTAAATGGTTTGTTACATCCAACTGACATGGAGAGCATCTTTTGTGACACATGAATAGAAACTTGTTAAAACATTATGCTAAGGCCAGTAAGTTATTATATCCATATCAATTGAAGGCTATATTTTGTCAGACCATGCATTGTTTTTCAGAAACAAACTATATTCGGACCAACCGAACAATTGAATTCAACCAACAATTTGCACGAGATCCTGTGCTTAAATTCCAGTTGAACTTAACCAATGCACAGGTCCTGAATATTGATACTTATCCCAAAAAGAGGTTCTGAAGGTTGGTTCCCATGCCAGGAGATAAGCAGTTAAAATTAGCTTTGGTAAATATGATCATACACTCTCAATCCAATTAAGCCTCCCACCCTCAGAATGGCAGCTCCTTCTCCCTCACTCATCCTCTCTTAACTTTCTTTACCATGGGATTTCATATCTTTTTGAAACACAAATTAAATTAAGCCTCCCACCCTCAGAATGGCAGCTCCTTCTCTCTCACCTATCCTCTCTTAACTTTCTTTACCATGGGATTTCATACCTTTTTGAAACACAAGAACAGACTAAAGGCATACCTAGATGCTCCTTACAAAGCTTTCCCTCTTCACATTTATAGGTGGATGCTAATATTCGAACCTAGTACATTATATGATAAGAATATAAAGAAGACAAGCAGAAAGATGAATGATCTTCCCCTCTTGATCCCTCATGAACTGTCAAATGAACTGAAATAGCAACCATTAAACGCAACTGTCATAGCAGTAGCTCCAATCACATAATAAAATGTCTCTTCAGTGTTACACTCATAATGAATAAATAAATAAACAAACTTAGCACCTTTAATTTTCAAGTGACAGCTAAGGTATATTCGCAAGGACAGAATATATAATTTTTGCCTTACAGGCGAAACTATGTCCTCCAGTACAACTGGTTTCAACTTTCAAATGATGAACTTAAGTTGGATCAGCAGAAGTTCAGCCAACAAGCCATGAAAAGACCCGCAAGCTAAAAGTACAGGAATTACTAGAATACATAGTTTTTTCCACAAGAAGTGCAACAAGGATAATGCTCTTCTGGAGGAAGAGCATTCATAAATTCTAGTACACTACAAACACATTATTCTAGATAGTTGGCCACATGAAATTGAAGCATGTTATAGCCCATGAGCTTTATACTCTTCATCTTCCTTAAGAATGAAGCTGTTTTCATCTATCCCAAAGGTATTTTTAAGAAACCAGCATCCTCCCATAGAAAAGATTTGACAGGGAGATTATCAAAGTCTGGTATCCAAATTCAAGTTTTAATGTAAAGAAATTTGAAGTGATTGAACTTGCTTCATATGATTTAAAGTTACCATTAGCCATCGTACATCTCCAGTTTCCTTTATTATATCCAAAACCATGTACTTATGTTCCCTTTCTTTTTGTGTTATGCATGTCCAAGCTCTTAAAATTGTAAGAACATCGAGTTTATTGATGTTATCCAGGAAGAAGGAATGTAGCAGGAAAGACATCAGAAAAATTGCTACTATTGTCCTGTTTTAGTATAGGGAAGTTCATGGTAAAATATACTAAATACAGTTCATGATTATGATCTAAAATACCCTATTGTCATTATGGTACAGAGTGATTGACTCGAGGAAAATAAGTTGCTCAACAAGAAAGTAGACCCGTTGGAGGACATAAAAAGGAACCCTTGGAGAATTACCTGTGAGCTAGCTGAGCGAAATCATCCTCCAATTCATCATCCTCATGGTTCACATTCACTAATGGCATAACTGAAGTTCCAGTTTTTGCTGCTTGATTGGTTGAAGTTCCCCTTGCAATGTCATCATGCTGATCAAGTACTCGTTGTAACTTGTCATTTAGTGATAATCCCTGACATAGAAGTTCTTCATCTCTGAAAGAACATCATCTACTATCAGCATCTTAAAACATATGCAAACCAAAGAGAAGTTTATATTTAAACTCTTACGAGGTGTTGTTCACAAGGAGCTGGACACGTTTTTGATAAGATCGGCACTGATCAACAAGGTCCACAATCACTTCTTCCTTCAAAGCCTGTAAATTAATCATTAAAAAAAATGAATAATTCAGATAGAGCCTTTGCTAATGCCAAGGTCGTCACACTGGAAATTGCTTATATTATGAGAGCTCAGCAAGTATTATAATTGAAATTCATATTACCTCAGGTTTCTTAGCATCCAAAGCACCAAGCATTTCCATCAAAATGTCAGCTAGTCCTTGAGCATTTTGTATCTCTGGCAAGCTAACAAGAGAAAGACAGGCAACCACATCAATGTCATAGTAATACAAGTGTATCTTAATGATTGTTACATTAAGATTCACAATCGATTCACCAAAATGCACGAGGAGCAAAACCTATAAGTACTTTAGTAAAGTTTCTAAGCTAATGATAAATCAAGCTGTCAAACTTCTATTTCGCTCTGCTTGATAGCCCAGGGAAAAAAAAAAGGACCCAGGGGGTTTTTCTCACAGCTCGTGCTAAGCTCAGTCCTAGCTACATTTCAATATTCTTTGTTATTGCTGAATCCATCTCCACATTTATTTCTCACCGAACATTGAGATGTCTTCATTTATATATATACATATATATATATCTTAGTATAAATCTGTCTCATTATAAGTACAACTGACTATACTTCTAAAAAACCACCAAATGAAACAAGAATATCAATCAGGAACATGCTAAAAGCTTCAGAGCAGTGCATTGTAGGATGCACAATGCAGAACACTAATGTGATAAAAGAAAAATAGGCAAAACGTATTTGACAAGTAATCTATTTCTCACCTTACCAAACAAAAAAAAAAATAAGGCAAAACATGATGTGGGAACTGGCTAAGAAAAACCACCAAAATAATCGACCAAAGTCTAACTCCTCACTAATTTATAATATCAAACTCCGTTATCACATTGAATGGGTTAATAGGAGAGCAAAAGGGCAAAGAAAGTTGCAGATAACCCAGATTATCAGCCAAGTTTCAATGGAAGTATATAACTTCTTCTAAAATTTAACCATGGAAAAATCACACTTCAGAATAACTACTGCAACAAGACATATTAGCAGAAGATGAAAACGTAAAGTAGTACTTGAATCTCTCTGCAGGATTTTATGCTGGTAAGTTACCCAATAATTTTACAAGTTCAAAGAACTGAATCAGACATTGAATGATCAGGTGGCACAACATAAAATTTGCTTGAAATTTTACCTCAACCCAGAAGCATCAGATTGGAGAGAGGCCTCAATTGCTGCTGCATCAAATTCAGGAGCATGGTGAGCTGTTATTGGCTGGGTTTGCGGCGGAGTGAAAAATGGAACACTATTTTCTTGTCGAGGTGGAAATTCAACCCCAACAGCCTATGAATTAGAAGGAAACCCATGTCAAGGATTAACTGTTCAATAGACATGAAGAATGAAGGGAGAACAAATATTTTAGAAAGAAGTAACAACCATGACAACTATAATACAAGTTGCTGAGCTTGATGTTACAAAAAAAAATCCATGTAGGGATTGAAGAAAAAATTCCATTAAAAAAAATAATTAATTTATTAAGAAAAACACACACACAACAACAACAACAACTACTACTACATGCTAGTATATCAATTAACTTAGCACTTGAGAAATAAAACAGCATCATGATAACAAAATCACCTTCAATTCATTATATGCTGCATAGTACTGAGGATACTTTCCCCTTGGTCCCCCAAATGCTTCTTGCCATGTATCTATCAATATCAATATTTTCTCCCTCACATTCAAGTCAGGCTGCATGTTCAAAGTAGAAGATTCACACTCTCTATAATAGTAAAAATGTATATATGCTTAGAAAATGGTACTAAATATAGTAAAATCCAACTAATCACCTTTTTCTTTACTATTTTAACCATCTCATGTAATATATCACGCTCGACAATTTGCTGAGGAATACTCTCGCCACAATTTTTGCTCAAAGTCTCCATTGCCTGAACGGAAAGGAAGTACTTTAAGGCACAGATACCTACCTGTTCTAGTCTAGGAAGAGTACACTAAAAGGATTGAGCGACTGAAAAAGAACATTAGTGTAACAAGATTAGACCCCACAGCCAAAGACATTCTAACACTGCAGGTCATGGATAAATGCCACACCATATGCCACTCAACCCCTGGAGGTAAATAGGAAATAGAGGACTCCGGACACACACACAAACACGCGTGCGCGCGCATAAGCACAGAGAGAGAGAGAGAGAGAGAGAGAGAGAGACTTACAAAAAGAGCCAAGAGTTGTATCTTAGGATTTTTACTCGCTAAACGTTTTTTGAGTACCTTCATGGCATCCTTGGCTTGCCTATAAAATTTTATTCCAACACAAAGGAAAAAGCCAATATTATTGATCCACCAAGTGATAAATATGACACCAGAAATTATGGAAATGACATGATTCAACAATTACGTCTCTATAGTTACTACCGAAGCAGGACAGATGGTTTGAAGAAGCTATAATCTTTTAGCGACATTTCTAGACTTCCAAAGAATAGCCCAAAGAAAAAATTAGCTATAAGCTTGGGCAAGAAAATGGAGCCTAAATATGGCACGATTGCCAACACCAAAGCATGTATATTTGTGAAAACCAGTCTTACACATGCACATTCATTTTAAGAGGAAACTCAATCTCACACAAATACAGCCAATTTGAATTTCTTGGTGCAATTAAAACTTTCCAAGCTCCTCAACATCTTAAGAATGTTTCAGTAAGTTTTTATAGACATTCAGTACTTCCCGTTGTTCTGTATCTTCTACTAAATATGGAATTAACCAAGAATCTCACAATGCCATTGGTTTCTAATTATTGTCAAGGAAATCAGTAACATACAGTAATCAGCTTGAAATCAACATTTTCAAGGAAGCTACAAAGCAACCTAAAGCAGCAAACCACCAGGCAACAATATATTAGCAAACAAACACCCATGGAATAATAAGTGATCACAAGCCATACCGTGGATCCATGTTAATCATGTCACAAAGCTCCATATTTACAGCCCAATCAGGACCAATCAACATATCACTGGTCGCCCTCTCCGCACAAGCAACTGAATCACGAGCCATGGCCCCGCTCTCCCCTTGACTTCTTTCTTGAAATGATAAATTCCTAAACAACAAACAACGTGTAACCAAACATTCATATCGCTCATACTAAAAAGCCAAAAAATTCAAGCAAACTAGATCGAATCATCAAATGATAACTCCTTGTCTACTAACAAAATGCCCTAAATTACTCAATTAGGGTTTTGCTAATCAACTACCTCAAACCCTAGAGAAGAATAATTCAAACAAATAGAGTCAAAAGAAAAATGAAGATTGAAATCTGAGCGTGATCGAAACCGTACCCAAACCAAGACGCCATAATTCAGACAGATAATAAGAAATTAAGACAAGAGACTTAAAACTGTGTAAGAAAGGAGAGCAAAAATGAGAAACAAAAGTCCGAGTTTTGATTTTGAGGTGGTTAAGGCAGCTTATGGTGTTTTAGAAACTTAATGGGTCAAAACACACACCTTGGAAAATGAGAATATAAGCAAGATGTAATGATTCTATCCTAAGAAAATATAATGGGGGTTGTTCGTTCTTATTATTATATTTTTCTATTTTTATTTTAATTTATACAGTGTTGATAATAAAATGAGGCTTGGAAATGGTGTGGGTCAAAAGGTATTAAAGAAGGAGAAAGGAACCATTTTTATAATTGTTTTTATTTTCTTTTTTTTTTTGGATATGGGGTGGTTTGTTTTTTAGTGTTTGTCTGCGTCATCTTTCGGAAAGAAATTCAACTCATTTGGCGAATTGCTGGCGAGTGAATTATTAGCTTATCACTCTTATAATGCTGTTTATTCTTTGATCAACTATGCCACCTCACCAAAAACTATTTAAAAAATAGAGATATCTTTACTTTAACTTCTAAGAGTATTATAAGAGTTATTTAGAAATATTGTTTGAATGTCATCCTACACCAACTATTACAGAGTAAACAGGTATGGAATAAGTATGATATAATACTTAACTTTGTATTATATCTATAACACACATTTTTAAATATTGAAACTAAAAGCTAATCTATATTATGTAGAAATCACCTTAAAACTTGAATCGTATAGTAACTATAAATTCAAATCCCCAATAAAACTTATGAATTTTATTATTATGTTTTTGTAATATAAAATTTTTAAGATAAGTTACTAAACAACCATCAATTTTTTTTAAGCGCTTGTAAGTAAAAAGAATACAAAAAATGCCTGTACTTTTGAGATTGAGCAGTATATTGTTTAAAGCTTCAAAAGGGTTAATTACTAACATATGATATTATACTTTTACAAAGAGGGATTTGAGTTTTCATTTTTGATAAATATATAACTTGAATTTTTCAAAAAATTTTTAAATATGTATAAGGGCGTGGATTTTTTTTTTTTTTTGGCTAAACATTAACTATTAAATAATAAAAATATACATTATTAATAAATTTTAACAAAAAATTCTAATTAAAAAAAAGAAAGTCAATTAAAAAAGAAAAAATAAATAAATAAAACATTTTCGAGCCATTCCAAGGTCAAGGGATGGCGTCGGGACAGGTTGTACAACTCTCTAAGCCACAATGACACAAATAATGTATTTGTAATTAACCTACTTTGAAAATTTATAATTTAATGTTTAATTTGAAAAGTTGCTCAATTAAATGCCTTCCTTTATTTCAATGTTAATAGACATTAACTTAAATTGAGGTAGCATCTACAGGGCTATTTTTACTCGTATTTTCAAATCAAGAACCCCATGTTTTACTGATACAAACTTAGTACTAACTAGTTTGGACTTTTCATTCGTATAAAAGCTAATGTTAATACTGAAGTTATTCATGCTAGTGTTTTCATGTTAAAGTTTCAATTGTACTATCTAAGTATGTGTTCCTTTAGCTAAAAGACATTCATAACAAAGCGTTTATTAGTTTTTAAACGGATTTAGGGTATGTTTCATGGTTATTTGCAATGAATATGGACTAACAGTTATGATGGTGTTGCCTACATTCTCGAGGAGAAGGTTTATCATACTCAAAATGGGCTTCTTTCTTCATAACCCTTTCCCGTCATTAGAGATGTACTGTTCCCTTCTAGTTACAAGGCGCTTTCAAATGCAAACCTTATCGGTTTTAACACATTTGATTACACTCAGCATTTGTCTATCCTGTTACGGCAGGATTTTAGGATTGGAGTATCGACCAAAAAGAGGTCTTGTTACGATAAGATTTTTGGATCGGAGTATCAAAAAAAAAAAAAAAAAAGAGAGAGAAAACACAAAAATGGTTATATCAGGTTTGAATATTACAGGACTATTGGAGTAAAGATAATGTCTGTTAGGATCTATATGGTCAGATGGAAAATGTGCTGAAATTGGCTGACAAGAAGCAGAAAGTTGATGCGGTATATTTAAACATGTGTAAGAGTTGGTTCCAAACTCTAAATCGATCTATCAAATTGATGAATTAAGTTAGGCTCACCTTAAATGGGCTTAAGTCGGCTATTGAATCGTCAAGTTTTAAGAACTTAGGTAATTTAACCATGGTAAATCGTTAGGTTATCGAGCAACTAAACCAGTTGTTTAGCCCGACGATTAACTAAAAATTAAATATATATATATATATATACTATAACATATATATATACTATATATTATACTATATATAATATACATATATATAATATAACATTATGAATTTATATTTACACAATCTAAATGAATTATTTTGAGATTAAAAAAAGTTTAAAACGAAAATAATCACGAACAATGATATAAAGTTTTCGATTTAATAGGAAAAAAAAAAAGACGAATAGGCCACAACCTATTTATGTTAATTGAGGGAAATGTGGAAAAAAGAAAAAAAAAATATTCACAATTCAAAGGCGTTAAAACTAGCTGTTGAACCGCCGGTTCGACTTAATAAACACCTCTAGATATATCTATAAATGGAGATTCAATACCTATCTGTAACTGGGGTGTTTTAATTTGCAACGCATATCACATGTAAAGATAATCCATGCAAAGGTCACTCGAATATAAGTTAATCAAAGTCTTATTTAGATTGTTTCTTTTTTATCTATATCTTATTTATATTTAATTTATATCTGATCTGTATTTATTTGAAATTTGATATGTAGAAATTTTATTTGTATTTCATCTATTTCTATTTTATAATTATGATAAAAATAGTGATTGAAGAATTAGAATTAGAAAATGAAAATTCACGTATTTTTAAAATAAAAAGTTTGAAAAATATATTTTATGCATTAAAAAATATTATTTTAATTGGTATTTTTGTAAATATAAATAAAGTAAAGAATAGATAAACTTAAATTTATTGAGATTTATTGGGTATTTAATTTTAGAAGAAGTGTATATATAGAATTATATTTTCATCTTTTTTTATTTTTATTCTTATCAAATACAAAATTCAAGTATACACTAATAAAATATCAATAAGATGGAAAAAAGATAAACCAAACAAAGTCTAACTTTAATATAAATTAAAGCACCGAATTGAACAACTTTTGTAGTAATGAGTAAAAAATTACATATTATATTAAATAGCCTATACTCAAAGGTACAAACATTTTTATAGCCTTTTCCTGTACTTATAACTAGAATATTTATCAAGTCAGTAATCTCGATCGATTTAATTACATATTTTTTAATCGTACTTTTTTTCATGAAGGTATACATCATAAACCTAATAATATAATTCAAAACAATCTAAATAAATAATAACATCGGTTTAGGTTTATTGAAAATAAATAACAACATCAAATCCGTCATAGTATAGAAACATTCCATGAAAAACATAATACAATAAAATAAACCAAGATTTATACAAATTCAACTCAAACGCAACCATTGTTCTTTAATGTAAATCGACACCAGAGCAATGATAGTAATGCTACTTTAGGATGAAAGTCGGCAAAGAAATGGATATTGTAGTATGCTTAAATATTTTTCACTTTTTCATCGATGGGTAAATGGGTTTACACATTAAATATGTGCTGAGTTAAAAATATTATATTTTTTTTATTTTTGATATTATCCATTAAAATTTTATATAGGGTGAAAATGGAATCCAAAAGGTATACCGTGTGTACTTTAAAGTACAAGTCATTGATTCGGTACAAGATATAGAGATATTATAACTTATGTCCTTTGCTATTGGAGTAAGTTTCAAAAAAAAAAAATTAGAATAAAATATTTATAATTTTAAAAAGTTCAATCGGGAGTAAAAAATAGTAGAAGAGAGAAAAAAAAAAGGTGAAAAAAAAAAAGAAATTGATAAATTTATCGATGATATAAGATATTTATAATTTTAAAAGTTATTTTAATATTGATATTATTATCGAATAATATTATATTAAAGTTAAATAAACAATTTTAAGGAGTAACGATCACCTAAAGCTCTTAAAGCATTAATAATAAAGATGAGTAGTATCTGTAAATAATGGAATATAACCCGATTACAAACAACTTAGACTCCCATCCGATTTCGAAAACAAGACCAGCCTAATTCCTCTTCTATAACGATACACATACACGCATATCCAGATTGAACTCGACAAGGACTCTCGCCCTAAATTCTTCACAATCGAAAAATGGAAGCCCCTAAGACTAAAATTCTCCAAACAAAGCTCGATAAAAATCCTAATCCGTAATCAAGGTCCTTCTGGAATCCCATACCTTTACATGATATTGACCCTTAACAAATCAGCATATCCCTATTTGAACAGTATATCTGCAAATGGGTTTTAGTATATATATAAGTTTTATAGACTCGCTCTAGTGGTTTTGTCGAACAAAAACCTTGTTTGATTTTTGTTTTTTTTTTTTTTTTGGGGGGGGTGAATATACCTTGTTTGATTTATTGTTTATTTTTCATTATATGAATGGTTTAGAAAACAAGATGAGCAAAACTTAGGTAAATAGAAAGAGTATTGAGAAGATCACAGATGTTATTGGAAATTATCTTTCCTAGTGTCAAGACTATCGCATCATTTGTACCAATTATTCCATTTGTTTGAAAAATTACTATATTATTACAATTAATCGATATCTTCTAAAAGCCGAGAGGGACAAATTGGAGTTCAGAAATAAGAGATACCAATCTGGATTCAAATGCCCATATACAAGGTGATAGAAATTGAAAACTACGATAAATTGTACTTTGATGTATCACGTCCTAAACTCAAAGGGTAAAATCAATTCATTGCATGGTCTAGACCTAGGCACAATTTTGAACCGGCTCAAAACCGGACCCAAACCCAAATCCATTAGTTCTTAGTTCTAAAATAATGAACCAAACCCAAACCCATGGGATTGGTTCGTCGGTTGGTTCCTAAGACCCACCGGTTCAACCAGCAATTTAAAAAACCATGAAATGGTTTTTCAAAAAAAAAAGTTTTAAAATAAAAAAATAAACTAAATTTTAGATTTTAAAATAAAACTATTTGAACATAAAATAAATATTACCTTTAGTCCCTTTTACAAAATAGTTATTTTAAGATATACACTTACTTATATGTAGTCATATTCAACTTAATTTTTATATTAGTAATATGAGACAAAATATATGAAAGCTATAAAGAAATTTAAAAAATAAAAATTAATCCCACATTGTTAAAAATAACATTCACCTTTTGGTAAAAGTCTATATATATCAAATCATACAAATTTTTAAAATTATATTTATTACTTTTTTATAAATAGTAACACATTATATATTATTAATAGGAAATGATTATTTTCCTATTTATATAGAATTAGTTAAAATTTTTAGTTTTTATTATTATTTATTTTTAAAATTATTCTATTTCAACATTTTTTATTCTTTTTCTTTTTTTTTATCATTTTGCTGCTCAACAACTATAGAGTCCACAAATCTAACGGGTTGACCCGGCTTAAACCCGACTTAGGCCAGTTAACTTGACAGGTTGGTTCTATAGGTTTAATCTGTACAGCGGAGTTTAGCTTAAATCTTAGACCCAATGGGGTGGTTTCAAACCGAGTCACAAATTGGACCCAATCGGTACGTAGGTCTACTCCAATCTTGATAAGATTACGGAAGGCTCAACTGCATGTCGAAACTTTAAGTCTGATTAATTAATTATCTTAAAAAAGATAATTACGTAAGGGGGGAGAGCAATAAACGCAATAAGATAACCACATTACACATGTAAACTTATAATATGGTAAATGCACTAACAGTTCCATTTCGCTTGTAATTTTAAAACTGTAACAAATAAAATAATGTTTGCATTCCAAGTTTTTTAAGTATCCCAGATTATGTTGTCATACAAGATTTTGCGAATTGAAATTTGATCCGAGCACTAATACCAAAATGTGAAGGGTCATACAATCCTAACATCAATTCCATACAAAGTGGGGAATGATTTGATTCTTTTCATCGACACTGTATATCTCTCATACTAGGTTGACCACTCGTATAAGTTATTACAACCATTATAGTCCAATCAACTATAATAATTCGCATTAGCTTTCTATACCACTAAAGTGACGGGTTCACAACTTCATTTTGAATATATTTTTCAACCCGTTTCAACTTCTTTCCCTACGTTAATATCCAGTTGAACCACATGTAATAGCATAACCCACCTAACTACAAGCCAAACCATCCGCTGAAAACCAGAGTAATTACTTTTAGGAATATTATCAAACAAAAACTAGAAGGTTGATATGAGATGAGAAATGGTCAAGAATTAAGATAGTCAAACTAAAATCGAATTGTGATTAATAAAAATTTTAAATTGTAATTCATATTTATTATAAAGTAATAAAGTTATCTTTATTCTTGAGATTTAAAGTTAACAACTTTGTTACATGTTACAATTTGTTTTTCTTAGATTTACATTTATTTTCATAGTAACTTGGTGCATTTCTAAAAGAAAAAGGATGAAAAAGAAGAAGAAGATAGTAGTACTTTTCAATCTACAAAACTCAATTAGATCCGATAAGAATCAAGTTAAACCGGTCGAGTTAATTGGGTTGAACCAGAATCACTATCATTTGTTAATAAAGGCCAAAGAGATGACCCGAATTTATTTGATGGCTATATCAAGTCAAACCAAATTAGACCATACGCATCGATTCGAGTCTAAAAACACTAGTTTTTAGGGATATAATAGGTTTAATAGGGTTGAATTAAAATGAATACTTTGAAATAAAAATTATGGGTATAGAAAGTGGACTCTTCCTTACAAGTTAGTAGAGATGTAAATAAGGCGGATTTGAAACAAGTTATAGGAACCCAAAACCCATCCCACTACACTAATAGAGTTCTCAAACTTGTTCTTAAATCTTATTCAGTTTTTAGCCCTATACTCAAGACTTGCTCCGTGCAAAATAAGGTGCATGCTTCCCAACATGCCAAGCCCGTTTGTGATTTTTCTTTTTTTTTTTTTTTGCCAAATGACTTTTTTTTTTCTTTCATTAATCATTATATGAGAAATTGATTTATATTATTTATAGAACATAAGTAACACAATAAGGATTAAGGAATCCATTTGTTGTACTATCTTCATCCTATATATCAAGCTACATCCTAACTTTTCTATATGTTTCAATTTTAAATATATGGTCGCTATTTATATTGAATTTGTTATTTATTTAACTATTTCTCTCTATTATATAATAAATACATAAGCACTTTCTCTTAGCCAATTAAAACAAATCTCACATGAATACATATTCATAAATACTAGTAAAAAATAGTAAATGTGATCAAAGTTGTTATCGTCTCTATTTTAATTTATTTATGATTTTAAGTATTAGAAATTTTAGTTAATATTAATTATTAATTTTTTATTTTTATCTGATAACAGGTTTTCTATCGAATTTTTTTTAAATTTCATAATTTGTCCTAAAACCCTAATAAGTTTTAAACCATATCATATAACCCATTCCAAAACCTTATAGGTACCCTATTAGGTAGTACCCTGTAAGAGTTTTTAAGGGTTGGGTAGGTTGGATATTTTATAATAACTTATCTAGTTACATTCTTATAAGTTAGAAATTTTTCTTTATTTTAGCAACAAAGTTTGGTTTGGTTCCAAGTATTCATGTTTGAGATTCTTAAATAAACTACATTAAATGCTTTCGAGATTCAAATTGAATTGTATCATGAAAGAACATTATTTTGTGATTCGATTCGATAGATATGCCTCTAACATCTTGTGACAAATTCCATCAACATGGCAATAAACAATACCGTAGTTAAGAGTGAGCATGGATCGGTTAGTTCAGTTTGAGCATGGATCAGTTAGTTCAGTTTTCCTCCAAACCAAATCGAGCGACAAAAATATAGTTCAATTTTTTATAACTTTGAATCAAATCATACAATTCGAATTGGGAATTTTCTTAAACTATAAAATTTCAGTTTGATTCTTAATTTATGGATTGAACCATATCTTCTAGTTTAGATAAGTATATGTGCAAAATATAGAATCCCATGTAAAAAATATTGAATTAATTTAAAAATAATAAGTATTAACATAATAGAGGTTAATGAAATTAATATTTATGTGACTAAAAATTTTCAAATTTTTGTTAATAGCTAATTTCATTTATAATTTATACATTATAGTAATTAAAATTTCATGCCTATACATTTCAATAAATTTAAATAAAAATTTCTTTTAAGTGCTATATTATAAATAAAAAAATCTTTAATTGAAGTAAAATACAACTATGTTTTCTACAAAACGAATTGGTTTGGTTTATTTTTCCAAACCAACCATAATATTTCGGTTTGGTTCAGATTGGAAATTTTCTATACCAAATTATAAAAAAACAAAAAAAAAAACAAATTTTCAATTTGGTTAGTGAATTAGTTCGGTTTAGTTAGTTTTTTCCCACCCCTATCTATAGTTTTAAATTGAATGATCCAATTTTATATCTACTCAATATTAGGTATTAATCATCCTTGGTTAATCATTTGTACCACACAAAAGGTCCAGGCATAAATATTGGATGAACAGGTTCTAAAGGCATAAAGAGAAACCCTGTTCCCATACTTTATAAAGTGTATGCTCTAGAAATTTAAAACTAAAACCTAGTCAAGTAACATAAAATAACAAGTTACAACATACTTAAAAAAAAGTTGCTTACCCTTGATAAAAATAGATGAAAGGTGAATTCAAATCCCATTTTCTATTTCGTCAAATAAGATTGGCCAATGTATCATTTTTGCCTTTGCTTTTAACTATAAAATGAGAAGTTGTGCTTATTTTTTACTATGAAATCAAAATACAAGTATCGACCACATTTATTAGTTATTCAATTAGGGTTTTGAAACTATATCTATGGTTACAAATGGTATAAATTAAATCAATACAAAATTCTTAATATATATATATATAACTAGCTTTCAACTGGTGGGGCCATTATTATTCTAGATGAGAACTCAGAACCATTAAAAAATTGGTCTTGGAATGAAAAATAATCAAGATGGTGCAAAAGTTGAAGACTTGAAAATTCCAACTCCACGGAAAAAAATTAGAAAGAAAAGCAACAGAAAGTGGTATTCAAAGGTGACAAGCCAAACAAAAACTGATTTCCACATGGGTGAACTCTTTGATTGGTCCGTGACAAATTGACATGAGTCACTATCCCATTCCTTCTCTAGGGGGTTTTCCAATTTTGACTTTTGTTCAAATCTATGAATACGAATGTGAAACTGAAGATTGAAGAGCCGAAAGCGTGTTTTCTTATAATAATACGAACAGAAAGGCAGGACCAGGAATGAGCGTGTGAAAGAAAGCCCCCCGATTGTTGACATTTTATAGGAAGCTAGGGAAGGAAGCAAGATTCCAAGACACAACCCTAACTCCAAACCCTAGCTGGAGAATTAACAGGGAATACCAAATCCAATATCAAACATTCCTCGGATGTAACAAGAAACACATCGTTCTTGTAGGTTTCGAACATGCTGAGTAGGTTCCATAATAAAAAGCATATAATATGACTATGGAAAATGCTTCTCCATGCCAAATCACTGCCGAGAGATGCTTTTTTCTTTTTCCTTCCGTTTATAAAGAATGTGTAAATTAAAGAGTAAAAGGTAAAAAGGCAGTACATCTACACGTACCGAACGATAATGCGAAACTGATGTGGCTTATTTCCATGCCTTCTATTTCAGTAATTACTACTTTAATTGGAACAGATGAGAAGCCACGTTATTTTGGAGGCTTTCAATTTGAAAAATTTTTTTTTTAAGGAACCACATCACTCTGTAATGGAGAAAAGTAAAGTAGAAGTAGAAGGATCTAAAATTTTTCCTACCTTTTTATTTTATCAACTATATTTTCAAACTTTTCATTTCAATTTAACGAAAAAAAAAAAAAATTTTTCCTTTCAAGACCCAATTTTTCAAAACATTGCAGTGTAGGATTTCCTGTGCTTTATGTTACAAGTGCCACTAAAAGGTAGATCCTGAAATGAAAAAATAAAAAATATGTCCTAAAATGACAAAAGAAAAGTCTCAAAATGATAATAATAATAAAAAGCACTTTTTGGTGAACTTTTCTTAATAAAAATATGATATTATAAAAAGTACCTTAACATTGTTTCATATAATAGATAGGAAGAATTGTATGCATTATTGTCACACCCTAAACTATTGCCCTTAAGTGAAATTTGAAATAGAGTAGTCAGATTTATTCATATAATAGATGAAAAAGGTAGTATTCATTATCATGCTATTAAGCTGCTATTCTAGAAGATTAAGCAAAACTCCTAATGAAGATTGAGTCCCTCTTCCTTAAGAATAATGGGATTGATGCTTTATATCCCATTCCCATGTCACTTATGGGTTCGAGTCTCTTGGGGCTATTTGTTCCCTTTTATTGCTTGTAACTTTAAGTTAACTCCACGAGTTGATTCCAAATGTCCTTTACGGTCACCTGAAACTTGAAACTCAAAATGTACCCATATGACCACTTTGATTAGATCTCCTCATTTATTAAAGATAAACATAAATCCCTTTCTAATTATGTCTTTTGTCTAATTTTTGATTCGCTAGTCCCTTTAAATGTAATTTCTCTAATGCAGCTTAATCTAAGTTTTCGTACCTTTTTGTTTTAGGTCTCCTCGTTTATTCAAGAACTACATTTTTTATATTTCTCAATTAGAAATCGTGTGTATTTGTATGTATGTATATTTCATTTTAGGATCTTGCTTTTAGCAGCACCAATGATAGAGAATGACAAGGCTCTATCATGAAAATCCAGGCCTTAAAATGAAATAGTAAGAAAACTTCGATCTTCGCGTACATTTTCTCTATATCCCATGAAACCCAATCAACACATAAAATGAATTAAAATAATTACACCTATTTTAATTAGCTCTTTCCTATAACTTAATCATGTGTTCATTAGCGATGGGCATGCTTTAGTTTTCTTGCCAATCCAAATCAAGTCATAGAAATAAGGTTTAGCTTTTTGTTGATTTGAATCGAAGCATATGGTTCGATTTACAAATTCTTTTAAACTATGATACTTCCATTTAATTTAGTCTAATTTACAAATTATTATAATTTAAGAAAAATAAAATGCATGATGCTTGATCTCACATCGCAAATAGTAATTTGTTTTTAATAAGATCGTGCGTTGGCACTATATAAAAGGTATATAAAGTCAACATCATGCAATTAAGAAATCGTAAAGATATCTTCATAACTAATTTTATTCATAAAATTAGCACATAATTTAAATTTTGAGTCAATCTATATATATTTTTTAATCACCTATGTTTTTAAAATCCATATATATGTACTAAGCAGCAGTAAAAAATCTGTATACATTTTTCATGATATTATACATAGATAAGATATACCATGATGAATTCTTTAGAAAAATTGCTTCTTCAATCTAATAAGTACGATGTCGAGTAAGTGTTCCGTAATCTTCTTCATCAGAAAAAATGATTCATTAAAATAATAAGTCCTATGATATCAAGCGATCGGATATCTGATCCATATGTTTGGGAGCTTCTGTGATTTGAGGAGTCATGAAACAAGCCGAAAGTTTATGGAAACAAAGACCAAAGATTTACGTAGCCACCAACATAGGCACTACACAACCATGTTGTGTTGAAAACTAGAGGACTACGAGATACATGGTCACCAATACAAATGTGTTGGCAACCATATAGATCACATCGACTTATTTAGTCAAAAATCACAATGCAATCTCTTATTAAATACATTTATTGTTTTATTTATTATGATTAGTTTATTTGCAAGAAAGGGTTGGGTATCAATTGTTATTAGAATTTAAGAATCTTAAATATCCATTGTAACGGATAATCAAAATGTTTTTAGTATTATCCTTTTCATGGTTTGTAAAAACTTTGCTTTCTCTTAGAGTAAATTCAAGAAGATGTATTTCTATTGAATTCTTGTGGCATTATAAATCAATCAACCAATTGGATTGCTCCTGAGTCATATCAACTAGTTTAATCATATTTTATTAATTTTTATTCTTACATGTTTACAGAAATAGAATTTAATACAAATCAATTTGTTTGATTAAATCTTTAATTAATAAATGCCCATATCTTTTTGGTTTCTTATTTTCATTATATCAAAAATACCATAAAAAGTTTCTTCTTTTCTTTAGATCCATTATTAAAAGATCCAAAAAGATATAAATTTATTTGTTGCATGATGCTAAATCATGCTCGAATTTTTCCCTACTATCTGGCGGACATCATTATTTAATATCACAGTATGATCATGCGCTTCATTGTGGTAAGTTTTAGATCACTTTGATTCCACCTTTGGAAATTTTGTAGTTGGTGAGAATTTTGTGGAGTTAAGGTTTGATATTCTGGGGTTGCTACAATTTTAATTATTTGGGGTCGAATTGAATTAAGTATTGCATTATTTCATATCAATAACTATCTCACTAAGCTTGGTATCATAGTATTGGTTAATTAATTAAGCATAGAAATTATTGAACATCCTTATCCTTATGAGCTTGTCCATAATACTAAAGTGATTCGAGTTACCAACAGGCAAGGATTGCATTTTTAATTAGTGGTAAGTATAGAGATGATATTTTATTTGACATTTCTTATATAAACAATTGTCATATATGTTTGGGAACCCCATAAGTATTCTATCACGTTGTGTTTCACAACCCTTTGAACTACACTTATTATTTCATTAAGGAAACCAAATTGTGCTATTTCCAATTATTTTAAAGAAAATTCAAAGGAGCTTAAGAATAGTTAAACTAAAAGGGAAGTATAGATGTGGAGAGATGAAAAGCAAATTCAAGAAGAGAATGAAATATGGAGTCAACAACTCGAGAACCATCAGATGGTCTAGAGGTTGAGGTTATAGAGACCTTATCATAAGTTATGGGTGTGCATGAAAGTTAGAGGGTAGAAGAAGATGAGGAGAAAATCACCTAAGACACTATAAATAATGCTAATGTGGAGTCTATTAAGAAAATGGAAGAAGAGAGGCTAGAGGACACTAAAATAAAGAAGATTGAGGCAACCATTGAACTACTTCAAAAATTATAGAGCATGAAAGGTTGACAGTTCAAGATCTAATAATCGATGATGTAAACTTGCCTAGTGAAAACCATGTCATTGAGCTTTCATTTGCAAAACTACAACAAATTCTAGCTTTGAATGTTTTGAACAAGGTATGGTGTGATATCCTATTACAGGTGACTGAAGATTGTAAGCCGTGTATCTAAAATATCGGATTTAATACATAAAGTTTAGGGCGATCAGTTAAAGAATCCGATTAAATTTAAATTATTATAATAACGTTAGAAATATTAATAAAAGTAACTCCGTAAATTTGAATTTATGAAAATAAGTAATAAAATAATAGAATATTATAATATCAAATTATAACTATATTACCTATTATTTATCGAAAATACATAAAAACGAATTTTAATAACTAACGAGTCGCTAGAAATAAATTATATACACACTAAAAATTATAAAATAACATAAATAATAACTAAAATGTTCGAAAAATGCTTAAAAATGCCAAATAATTAAATAAAATTATAAAAGAAATCAAGAAAGAATAAAAAAAATTATGGAAAAGGAAGGATTTTTCTAGAATCAGGTCATGACAAGTTAGGGTAGAAAGAAAAAAATTGAACCAATTAAAAAAAAAACAACTAAAAAGTCAAAATGAGAAGAAGATACGGCTAATGTCAACTCAAAATTAAAAAAAAAAAATTCCCATGCAGCTCTATAAATACCCAAACCCTATCAAAAGCTCATTTAGTCTGTTTACAGTCTTAGAAAATTAGGGAGAATCGAAAAAGAGAGAGAGGGGGGTTTTTTACAAAATTTAGAAAAACTCCATACAATTAGGGCTTTAAAACCAAACCCACGACCTACAACTAACTAGAACTAAACCATCGCCACCAACATACCGCACCACCACCGCCTAGGCTAATTGACAACCTTAGGACCACCACTGATAGCCGAAAGTCCAACAGCCAAATGAGTCTTATTTCAACCCAATTTTCTTTAATTTATTAAAATTATCAATTTTATCCAAAAAATTATGAAATTTAATATTTTGATGTTTTTATGTATGTGGATTTAAGAAAAATATTGGTTTGATTCAATTATGTCGAAAATATGCAGTGCTTAAGAAACCATTTAAACTCAAGCATATTTCGATTTAAAAATAAATAGTCTTAGGAGTATAGTTTTAAGCTCAAAATTTTTATGTAAACTATTTAGGGGATGTAAAACAATGCTATGAAACCCTTTTTTCAAAAATTTTTTTCAAAAATGAATTTTTTAAAATTTTAAGTAATTTTTAGGCCTTTAAAATATATTTATATATAATTAGTGATTTTGAGATTAATTAATAGTTAATTGAATAATTACCAATATAGTGTATAATTAGGTGTTTTAAGATGTTCATATCTGATGTGGTACAGTAATTTTAGCATTTGGAGTATTAGATGTAATTATTATGAGTGTTATGTAGTAAATATATGTAATTTAAATGGTATGTGGAATTGGAATTATAATAAATATAAAATATTAAGTTAAAATGGATAATATAATAATAATACTATTAATATATAAAAAATCTAGTTAGAAACATAAATTTAGATAATTATATAAAAAATAGAAAATTTTCTCACATCAGAAGTAAATTCGGTATATAAATGAGAATTAGAGTGTATCGTGTAAATTAGAATATTGATTAAGGACCAAAAGTACTTAAGATACTTGAGTCTAATGTAATTAATTTCACATTAGGGTTCGGAACACATTTTTAGGATTTACGTATAATACTCATAGCTGAAATTGAATTAGAACTTAAATTGGAACCAAATTCGGAAACCGATCCTTAAGATAACTTAGAATGAATCGATAATAAATAATATGTATATATGAAAAATTGAGTTAAATCATAACCTAAAATGTATATATATCATAACGATATAAATACTGAAAGAGTATTTATATTATAAGAGACACGAAGACAAGTCGACCTACGACAAGTTGAGTAAGCAAACTAAGGATTCCAAGTAAATTGGGTTCAATACTTTATTGTATTTTGGAGCACTATTTTAAACTACTTAGAGGCTTAGGTTTGTATATGATTGTGATTGTAAGTAGTTATATGCATATGCTTATATGTATTTGACTTTGTGCTAAAATCTGTATTGTGTTTAGTAACTTATGTGAATTAAATGGTGTGAAATTGTTGATCATCCTAAACCATACTTAATCATAACCAACTTAAATACCCTAATTAGACATGCATTGCAATCCTTTGGAAGACTATTAGGATTCTCCAACCAAACACTGATACGTTCAAAAAAGATAACGCTGAATAGCATAATGGCATTTTCTTCATCCTTAGCTAATCTAAGTGACAAGAGAGGAGGTTGCTGTAAGGATGAGGGCAATGATTCGAAGGATAGTCTTGGGGGGAGCAGTGTTTGTATTTCACAAACCTAAGTTTAGTTGTAAGCTGTTGCATAAATATGAAAACTCCTCAACCTGGATTAAAGTAAGTGAAATTACTATGATTTCACAACAAGTAGAACAACATTATATAATGACATTTGCGTATTGCATTGCATATAATTAATTGTTTGATAACCCTATTTATGTTTGTTATGCATTCATAAGTCTCTAACTTAACTTACTAAGCTATGGTTAACCATACCTTTATAGATTTTCTTGTAGATTTTAACTAATATGCTACGGTATAATTATCTTGAGGTTAGTTTCTTTTTGAAGCTATGGGTGAGTAAGGTTCAACTAGCTGTTCAAACAAGTCCTTTAATGTCTTGTTAATATTTTTAAGTTTATGAACTGGAATTGTAATATACCCGTTAACAAACTATCTAGTATGTTTAATTTCCTAGGATTATAAGATAATATGAATGTAATTATGTATAAATAGAACTTAAAGTTCTAGCTTTTTACGTAAATCTTAGTATAAATTTTAATTGAGTTGTTTACTTCAAAGCGAAGAGTCGTAGATACCTTGTGTAAATTATATCTATGATAAGAACTATAAGATCAATTACTATCAGAGGTTGGTTAACAAGCAAAACTGTTGCAACTCTGCAGCTTTAGAGCATAACAAAGATCCTCTGAAGTCCATGATGTTCATGGATAAGGCTCATAACGAATGGAAAGATTGCTTGTAGAAGATGCCAACCTTAATTTCTATCACGCCCCGAAACGGCAGAGTCATAACAGCCCCACCGTATAAACCATTCTAAGATAAAAGTTAACCTTACAACTACTATCCTAGACCTTATCTACACAAGGCGTCCACGACTAACCCGTTTTGAAGTAAACAGTTTGTAATTTAAATAAATCATTTACCTAAGAAAGTGAGGAAATATATGTATACACTATAATTCAGTTATTATAATTATCGTTTACAATATTTCTCTGTAATATATTTCCTAGTTATTACATTATTCAGAAATGAAAAATTCTAAAGTAAAAGCTTAAACCTTAAAAATATGTGTTTATTTTTCAAATGTTTTTCCTCATTCCCTAGGATCCAGCAGTTGCTAGCTTCAAAGTAATTGTTTGTCGCTTCTTAGCCAGCACCTACATGATGTCTATAAGGATGTGAGTAACTACAGCTCAGTAAGTTAAGATGGAGGACTTAAAACTATACCATAAACATAACAAGGTTATCAACCAACTTATTAAGTGCAATGCATGTTCAAGCAAATGCCATCGCATGACGTTATTTGGCCGGTCGTGAGATTAGAGAAATTGCACCCCCTCAAATCCGGGTTGAGGAGTTGCCATTAATGCAACAGCTTACGACCAAACCCAGGCTTGTGTAATGGAGACCTTGCTCCTCCCGTGACTACCTTCGAACCATTGACTTCACCCTCACCGCGACCTCATCTCCTATCACTTAGTTCGACTAAGGATAAAGAAGGGACCATTATGCAATCCTGCGCTATCCTTTTCGAAGGAGTCGATATTTGGCCGAAGAATCCTAGGTTTCCCCTAATAGGTTGCCATGCTGGTCCGATTATGATTACAAGTCGTATATTTGATTAGGTCCAATTTAGAGTAATCAATTATTTCATACAAATTATACAATACAAGTTAGAACAACAAATAGAATCATAGCATCACTCATAATCAAGCACATGCACACATCTAACTATCTAACAAACACAACTAAGCATAATCTCAAGCCTCCAAAATACAGTATCGTATTAATCCCAACTTACCTCGACTCTTCACTCACTCACTCGAGATTCGACTTGCTCAGGCCATCGCCAATCATCCCTATAACACGAACGTAGTTCAGTTTTTCATATAACTATTATAGGTTCGTTTTATCCTATAACGCTTATTGTTATGTTTTGTTTAGGGTTTAATATACCTAATTATCTAGGTCTTAAGTCTTTTACAATTATTTTAGGTTTAGGGTTAGGTTCGAGTTCGGTTTCCGCATCGATTTCTAAATTAAGTTCTAGTTCTAGTTCTAGTTCTAGTTCCATTTCTAAGTACTCTAAAAACTTGTTTTTACTCATAATGTGAAATTAATCACTTTACTTCTAGATATCCTAAATACCATAATTACCCCTAATCAGTATTTTATTATACCAAGTACACTTAAATCCTTAATAGTGTACCGAATTTACTCCTGATGTAAGAAATTTTTATATTTTTCATATAATTACATAAATTCAAGTTTCCTATCAAATTTATTGTATATTTTTAATATTATCAAAATATCATTTTTTATTCTAATTTTTTCTATTTATTATATTTCTAATAATTTTGTATTATGTACACATCTAATATTTTTATCACTCTAATTACTATCTCCCAACATCAATTGTCATTTCAAAATGTCTAAATTCATCTTAAATTATATTTTACTCCTAATTACCCTAATTTACAAAATTAACTTAAAATTAACTATTTTTCCCTATTACTCATTTACTACATAATTAACCCAATAATTACATCAAACACCCTAAATGCTACAAGTATCATACTTCATCAAATTTCAATATCCTAAAACATATAATTATTGACTAAATCAGTAATTAATCATTTAATTACTTAATTAACCATAAATTACCCATTTTATGCCTCATTTTAAAGCCTAAAAATTATCTAAACATTTTGAGAATTAATTTTTTTAAATGGGCTTCATAGCATTGTTCTATATCATCTAAGTAGTCTACACAAAAATTTTGGGTTCAAAACTACACTCTTAAGGTCATTTATTTCTAAACCGAAACATACTCGGTTTTGCATGATTTCTTAAGGACCATATATCACGAGACATATTTTCATCAAAATAATATTTTTTATAAAAAATAAATACAAAAATATTCCAGAATAACAAAATTCATAATTTTCTAAGAATATTTACTATTTTTTTAAAAATTACACAAAATCAGGCTGGAAATCGGACTCACCGGTATGGGTAGCTCCAGCCACCGTCGGTCACCGTGTCCTTATCGGCCGATCCAGGTGCTACCACCACCGTGTGATGGTGGTGGCCGTCCACTCCTAACTGCTCGTCTAGTGTTGGTTCCCCTTTATGGCCCTAATTACACAATTTTTTCTTATTTTTTTCCTAATCCTAATTTTTCTCTCAATTTTGCCTCTCTCAATTTTGCCTCTCCCTATTTTTCTCACTCTCCAAACTGACCAAATGAGCTTCTGAAATTTTCTTCCTATTTATAGAGTTTTAGAGAAATTATTGTACATTAATTTAATTAGACAATTAACTTATCTTCTTCCAATTTGACTTTTATATTATCCTAATTTAATTGGCTAATTTTTTTCTTATTTTCCCCAGCTACCATGACCTATATCTGGATCATTCCTTATTTTTTATGATTTTTCTTGATTTTATTAATTAATTATGAATTTTCTTTAATTATTTAGTATTATTTTAGCACATTTCGAGTATTTTAAGTAATTACGCATATTTCTACCTACATGTAAATTCATATATAGTACAAATAAATATTCCTAAATATTATTTAGGTCATTTTATGATTTTTTGTATGTATATAATTTATCTCTAGCGAGTCATTAATTATTGTAATGCATTTACGCATTTTACGCATTTTCGATAAATAACGAGTTACATACTTAAAATTTAGAATTTTTATATTCTTTTATTTTATTGCTTATTTTCTTAAATTCAAACTTACGGGATTATTTTTACTAATATTTCTGACTTTACTTATAATTTAGACTTAATCGAATCTTTCAGCTGATCGAAACCTTAAGTGACTGATTGCGGAGCTTACAATTTCTTTAAGTTATTCTTTTTCTTTTTTTTTTCTCCTACTTAGATATCATAGGTTTGTCTTTGATCCTATCGGAAATGTGAGATTATTCAACTTCTAAGATTCAATAACAAATCCTTTTCAATAAGAGGCAATAATGTGATTCAAGGAGTTATGAAATAAGCCAAATGTTTAAGGAAACAAAGACTAAGAGTTACATTGCTACCACCATAAACGTATTGGCAACCGTGTTGACTACATAGCCATGTTGTGTTGAAAACCAAAGGATTGAAAGATTCATAAGCATGTTGGTAACCATGTAAATTACGTGAACTTATTTAGTCAAAAATCATGATGCAACTTTTTATTAAGTATGTTATATTATTTTATTTATTATGATTAGTATATTTATGAGAATGCCATTAAATAGGGTTTCAATTGTTATTAGTATATAAGTCTTATTTCTCTATTGTAACAGACAATCAACATGTTTTCAGTATTGCACTTTTCATCATTTGTAAATCCTTTTCTTTCTTTATGAGTAAATTCAAAGAGATGGATTTCTCTTGAATTCAATGGTATTATCAATTAATCAATTTGATTACAATGATTATTATAATCGGATTGCTTTGTGAGTTATATCGATTTATATATATATTATCAATTTCTATCTCGCGAGTTTACAAAAATAGAATTCAATACAAACTAATTCATTTATCAATTGAATCTTTAATTGATAAACGTCCATATCTTTTTGTTTCCTTGTTTTCATTATATCAAAAATCCAAAAATCATAAAAAGATTCTTCTTTTCTATAGATCCATTATAAAAAAAAAAAAGAAAAGGATGTAACTCTATTTGCTACATGATGTTGAATTGTACTTAGATTCTTTCCTTTAATCTAGCACATATCAGAGTTCTTTTATATAAGTCTCACAATTAGCTATTCGAGGTTTGGTTCGTAAGATTTATGGCGATCGAGCAAATTGTTTAATCCAACACAAATCTTACGACAAAACTAAAAATATTAGTACAAGTGATCCCGTGAGTTTGGATTTAAGAAAATAAATAATTAAATTATATAATATTGAATTATATATATATATTATCCGTTATTTATTGGAAACGTATAAAATGAGTTTCGATAACTAACGAATCGATAGAAATAAATTATATGCACACTAAAAATCATAAAATAATATAAATAATATTTTGGAATATTTATTTGTACCATATATAAATTTACATAAAAGTAGAAATACGCGAAATTACTTAAAATAACTGAAATATACTAAACAATTAAAGAAAATTCATAAACAATTAAGGAAAATTCAGAAAAAATGTTAAAATGTCTAGAATTGGGGTGTGGCAAGCAGCAAATTAAAGAAGAAAAATCAACTAATAAAATTTAGCCAAATAAAAAACAAATTAGAAGAGGATAAGGTACATGTCGAGTCAATTTAATGCATAAAAAATCTCTTAGAGCTCTATAAATACCCAAAAATTCTTAGAAGCTCATTTGGTTTGTTTGGAGAGCAAAAAAAATTAGAGAGAACCAAAATATTAAGGATTAGGGTTTATGTACAAAAATTACAAAAAAATTATACAATTAAGGCTATAGAACGAAACTCACAACCGACGACTACCTAAAAACGAACAACCGCCACCACCACACCACTCTACCCCTACCGCCCAAGGCTACCAACACACTTGTAGCCACTACTGGTGGCTGGTAGCTGATCGGTTAAGTAAGTCAAATTCCAACCTAATTTTATTTAATTTTATAAAAATATTAAATATTCTTAAAAATTATGAAATTTGTTATTCTAAGATATTTTAGTATCTGGATTTAAGAAAAATTTCTATTTGGATGAATTAATACATGGAAATATACTTTCCTTAAGAAATCTCACAAACCCGAGCTTTATTTAATTTAGAAACAAATGACCTTAGGAGTGTAGTTTTGATTCCAAAATTTTTGTGTAGGCTAGTTAAAGCATTTAAAACAGTACTATGAAGTCCTTTTTCAAAAATGAATTTTTAAAATTTTTAGATAATTTGTAGGCCTTAAAATGATACATAAAATAGGTAATTTTGAACTAATTAAGTAATTAAATGGGTAATTGCTTATTTAGTGCATAATTATATATTTTAGAATGTTGAAATCTAATGGAGTATGCTATTTATAGCATTTAGGGTGTTAGAAGTAATTATTAGGGTATTATATAGTATATATGTAATAAATAAAAATAGTAAATTTAAGTTAATTTTGTAATTCAGGGTAATTAGTATAAATTCTGATTTGGGATGAATCTAGGTATTTTAAGATGTTAATTGATATTAAGATATAATATTTGAAGTAATAGAAATATTATACGTACATATTATATACATATTAAGCGACAATATATAATATGTAAGTAAAAGAAACTAATGAGTAGGAAAATATTATGTTAAAATTGATATTATAATAATAATAGGAATATATACAAAATCTGGTAGGAGACTCAAATTTAGGTGTTTATATGAAAAATGTACAATTTTCTCACATCGAGAGTAAACTCAGTAGTTGAGTTAGAATATAGGGTATACCATACAAAATAAAATACTAGTTAAGGGTTAAATATAATATTTAGAAAACTTAAGAATAATATGATTAATTTCACCTTGCAGGTCAAAATGAGTTTCTAGGGTTCGCATATAAAATCGTATTTAAAAACAAAAATAAAACCTAATTTAAAAATTAAATCAGAAACTAAATCGAAACTTAATATAAATCAAGAATAATTGTAAAAGACTTAAAAACCTAAATAATTGGATATATTAAACCTTAAACCAAGGATAATAATAAGCATTATAGGATAAAACCAATATATAATAGTTATGTGGAAAATTGAAACAATATTTGTATTATAGGGATTTTTGGCGATGGCCAATATAACTTGCACCTTGAGTGAGCAAGTAAAAAGTCCAGGTAAGTTAAGACTAATACGTTACTATATTTTACAATACTAATTTGTAGTACTCAAAGGTTTAGAATTGTACTCGACCGTACTCATTAGATAGTTGGTTATGCGCATGTGCTTCTTTTGAGCTAATGACATGATTCTAATATGTTGCTCTAGATTATATTATGTGATTTGTTTAAAATGTATGAACTCCTTAAACCTAATCTAACTAAATATATGAGTTACAAACATAAATCGGATTTGCATAGTAATCCATTAGGGCAAACTTAGGTTTTTCTGACTAAATACCGACCCCTTCAAAAAGGATGGTATTTGATAGCATAATCGGTATATTCTTTGCCCTTAATTGAACTAAATATTAAGTAAAGAGGTTGCAGCAAGGGTAAAGTCAATGATTTGATGTCGAAGCTAGTCATATCTGATGTCGATTGATTTATCAAGTCCTCTATAGCTTCAACATCGAATATGATTAGCTTAGTGAGTTTAACTTCTTAGTTGGCCCCATTTTTTCTTAAAATAAAGTTTGTGAAATTCGAATATCTTCTCCATAATTCAAGTGCAACTGAAATTTCTATACACATTCTTATTTCTTCTTTTTTTACTACCTATTTTTGTTGCTACTACTACTATTACTATTTGCAATATTTTATAATGGCAGTTAACAAAGAAATTATTTATTTGTTTCTAGGCAATAAAATCAATCATTTGATGTTTGAATACTAAAATTTAAAATAAAATAAAGAAAAAAAGTTGCAACACTTACAAAATTTACACAGTGTTAAGATAATAATCATTACATACTAAAGACATTTGTTTCGCTTTAAAAAGTTAATGATATTAAAATAAAATAGAAAAACCAATATTAGGGCACCAAAATGAAATATTTATATATATATATATATATATAAGTTTATATACTTTTATCGACATTATGTCGAGAAAGTGAATGTAAAATTTCTCAATTTGTTAAAATTACAACTGAAATACAATATAAAAATGGAAAGTTATTATCAAAGTATAATAACAACATATGTTTTTGCTTCAATTATCATTAACCTTTATCTATATATCACATATCTCCTATATTTAAATCACAATAATATACAACACTATTTGAATCTTTTGTATTAAGCAAATACATTCATATTCAAAATGTGAGTGTTTATACTAATAATAGACTTAAGAGTAGTTTAGTTATGTGCCAACCTAAGAAGCTATTATGATTTAAAGATCTTGGAATTGAGTTAGTTTACCCCCTAACCATTAAGAGATAGTGAAGCCTTAAATTACATGATGGGTGGCCACACATCTATGTTGGTTAGTAACATGACTTGCTTGGGGTGGTAGCTTCTTAACTACTGTGCCAATAGTTTAAAAAATAAGAAGTTCATAAATAGAAATTCGCTCAAATGAAGTTAGGTCGCTTAACACAACTTTGGCCTAACTAATTTTTCTTCAATTTTTTCTTTTCTTTTCTTTTTTTTTTTAATTTCAAAAGGTAAGAAGTGCTAACCACAAATCATAGATGGGATGCATGACCTACCTGTAGTGGTGGTTTGCAACTCACCACTTTTAATAGCTTTACCAGTTAAGAGTCCATAAGGTGTAACCTTTTTCTATTTTCTATACTTTTTGTTATTTTTTTAAATTATTTAATCAAATATATTTAATAATTTTATTTTATTAAATTTACAATTATGGAACAATTATAAGTTGATACATATTCGACTAACTAAAAGTAATAAATATAATACAAGAATACACAATATCAAAATGAAAACACAAATATGCAATGCAAAAAAGGGCTTAAAGTAAAGGTGTGCAAGTGGGTTTTAGCTTACGAACCAACCTGTTTAACCCACATTTTAAACGGGTTTGAGCTAAAGTTTTTTTATTCATTTAAAAACAAGCCAAATAAGCCTAACCCATTTAACTCGTGGGCTAAAGTGGGCCAATTTGGATCAGCTCATTTAATTTATTTATGTATTTGGCCTGCAAGTCAACCCGTTTAACCTGCTTTTTTAATGGGTTAGGGCTAAGGTTTTTTAGCTCGTTTAACCTGCGGGCCAAAATAGGCTAGGCCGGGTTAGCCCGTTTTACCCATTTGCATATGGGAAAAAAAGGAAAGTAATCCATTTATCTTTCAATAGCATATAACATTGAAATAGGCAAAATGATATGGGTTTCTAAAACTATTAATGTCATTCAATTAGTCACATTTCTAAATTATTACAAAAATACTAAAATTATCACTATTTATTATCCTTTTAACTACGATTTTTAGAGTTCTATTGTCTGTTTAGAGGTATATACCTATTTTCAAAAGCTATGAGAGAAAAAATCACACTTTGAGAATTTAAGGATCTCTCTACACTTTATTAATAATTTTGGGGTACATTTGCAATTATCTAAAGATTTTTCAAAGAGAAAATATCCTTCACCACATTTAAGAAGCTGTTATGTCTGATAGTTCCCATTCTTGTACATTATCTAAAATATCAAATTAGCAATGTAAGACCTTCATTTTTTTTTTTTTTGGCACGATAAAATTGAATTTCATTGATAATACATACAAGAGGACTCATTAACAAAGGGTTAAGGGTATAAAAACCTAATCAATAAATCGACACAACCATTTTCTTACTCTCTCTTTTCCTTTTGCTTCCCCAAAGGACAACATGAATAAAAAACCATAGGGGGTGGTTGGTCACACCCCACCCAAACGCCCCACCTAAATCAACACAACCATTTTCTTACTCTCTTTTAACTTGTCTTTTTCATTTCTCTTTCAAGACCCAATAAAGACACGACCCACATCCTTCGTCTTTTTCTTCTCATCTCTAGATCTGAAACATTTCAAGTTTGTTGGCTTATTTATGGAGGATAGCAACACCATAGCAAGCATAGAAGTCGAAGAGTCAAGATTTGAGTTTCAGGTTCTTCAAGTAGGAAATGCCATTTTCACTGTTCAAGCTTTCCTCATGATAGTCTATATCTTTTTTTTGTTGTTTTTTCTAGTGCACTACCCAATGTGGGTATTTTCTCTAATCAGAGTGCTGGTTCTTTGTTCTCATAGGAGAACTTTTTCTGTCCAAGGGGTATTAATACACATTTCTTGTATAAGAGATGTGACCATGTTGGTTTGGGTTTGTTACCACCATCTCTTTAATTTGTTTTTTCTTGCTGTCTTGTACTTACTTTGTTTTATCTTTGAATGAAGTTCTTGTTCTCTAGCCAAAAAGAAAAAAATGAAAGAATAAAACTCAAATAATTGGAAAATACAAAAAATCCCTTAAAACGATGAGATAATACCATATAAGGGATGACAATATAAAGAAACTAAAAAATAACCAATATATAAAATAAAACTACTTATTTAAAAAAAAAAAAAGAAAAGAAAAAAACTATGGACAAACCAATATACCAATGACCGCAATCTCTTCAGATTCACCAAATCTATGGAAATATACTTATGGTAGTAGATTACCATAGATTGATGATGGTAGAAATGGAAGAAAGAAAACAAATCTAAGAATTTCTATTCAACAAAAAAAAAAAAATTAGAGATTTGTGGATATTGAAATAAGTACTAGTGGATTTGTAGTTAAAGGGTAGTGAAAGAAGAGAAAAGGATCCTCAACCGCCCCTTAATAGCTAGGTTTATCGATAGATTTTATGTCTTTCTCTTTCGTAAGTGTTAGCTTTCATAATGTATTTCCTCCTACTTTCCTCGTATAAATCTGCTTCACCTTCGAATAAGTTCTCTACCCCATTGAATTCACTTTGATTAGCCTTGGCTCTAAGTGTTTAGTTGATTTCAATCTCTTCGCCCAAGCTGTCTTAGATTGCTCAACTGCTTTAAGGATAGGGGAGGGGGAATATATTTAGTTTATCATATCCTATTATATGAGAAATGAAATATCGATTAATTGTGGAGATGCAGCCTTATAGGGAAATACATAGGGCTTTAACTTATGTTAGAGTATGTGGAGGAACGCTAAGGAGCCTAGGCGAACAAAAGGGAATGTAGCACTTGTAGACCTTAGCCATGCTTACTTTGTTATTAGATTTCACCAAGAGGAAGATATGATGGATGAAGGTCTAAAACCTGGAGTAGAGTACCTCAAAACAGAAACCTAAATATTTGGTTCTTAAAAAGGTAGATGTTGTCAATAGCAGTCGTGCATTATGGCTCAAGCTTAGACAATATCTTTTATGGACTTTTGATCGAATAAAGCGAATGGAAATTAGATGAGCATACAGTTAGAAATAATATTTCCTATGTAAGTCTTTATGTGGAGATCAACTTGCAGAAGGCTCTCACACCGGGGATCTTTATAGGAGTAATAGGGGAAGGCAAAAGTTAAAGAATGCTTTACATCTTTATACCTTGTGTGTAGCATAAATAGAGGTTAAAAGATGATCTAAAGTCCAAAGAATCCTAAAAGCACAGGCAATGGAGGACAAAAGGGTAACCTCTGGGGGTACGAAGTCGAGTGAAGCAAGATCTAAGTGTAAAGAAAGCCAAAAAAAAAAAATGAGAGTAACAAACAAAGAACCATAAGTTGGAGTGCTTTAGCTTATTGAAAGAGACATAAGAAGGGGAACCATAGATCCAATCACCAATGCGTAGGCAGAATCCAACTAAGTTTCCAACACCGAAAAGAAGGAGAGGAATCAATTTGGTATAGTAAGCCATTCTGGCTTTTGAAAAAACATAGCAAAAGTAATGAATTAAATACAACAGCGTAAAACTGCCCCCAGCACGAAAAATGTGTCTTACCTTTACTTACTCTTTTCTATATGCTCGCCAGTACGCCGTGAAGGCCATCCGTTCTACTACCAACATAAAAACTTGGTTTAAAAAAGACACCTTTCAGTAAGATTCTTAATCTCTTTTCAAGCAATTGCAAAGTTTGCAAAACCTTGACAAAATGCGAACTATAGGGGTTATTCAAAGTACCTCTAACTTGTCCCACACTATCTTTCTCTATTACATACACTACCCCTCTACCTTCTTTTAAGTCTACATGACCCTTCTTAGTATGTCATTTACATACTAGTTCATTTTTCTTCTCATAGATGGATCCCAATATAATGAACTAGTTATGAAATTATTGAACGAGAACAAGAAGGATAAAAAAAAAAATCATTAATAATACTATTAACCCATCAAAAAATGAACTACATGTGTTACAGAAGAGGATTGAAGATATAACTAGTAAATTTGATGAATATATCATATTTAATGAGACTCCAAATTTAATCAGACTATTGATAGGAAATGATCTTATAAGCACTAAGTCTTATTCATATAAATGTTTACCTCTACAATATAATATGTAAATATCTTCGCTAGCCTTAGCAGTTAGTCTGGTCCGTACACTTTTAAGGAAATTTACTCTGCCTACTTTCTCAGCTCAAGTACTCATTCTTTCTTCCTTTCTTGCCTAGCAATTTGCTTTTCCTTTGTACTGTAGAGTCTCCTCAGCTATAGCCATTCATTCCTTATTTATTTTTCTTGCCTAAGTGAGTTAAGCTCCTTCCCTATATGTGTGTGTGCATGTATCTCTATGTGAGAGAGAGAATTGCAAGACCCACATTTGATATAAGAAAAGTAAACTTTTTTTAACAAAAAATCGACCAACATAATAAAGATTTTTTTATCCTTTTTGTTCAACATAAAAGTATTTTCTTTTTCTTTCTTTTTTTAGACAATTGTTGAACGTAGAAGTTTACTAATGACTTTTCAGAATGATAATTATTTTATTACAATGTATACTAGTATCATTTTTTAAAATGTTACTAGAGAGTATTTTATATGTAATAAGCACTTATTGATAGAGATGAAGAAGTCATATTTATTGACATATCTTATCACGAGATGTGCACTTTATTGGTTGAAAGGATTTGTTTGAAACAAATAAAACAGATACATAACATGTTTCAACAAATAAAGCTCGAGCATCAATTGATGTCTTCACAAATAATTATAGAACAATATCCATTCTAAGAGCAAACTTTGCCACATGTATTTGAGGAACTTAAGAGGCTCTGTAAGCATAAGTTGTGTTCATAATGTTGTAAGTAGAGCAATTTGCTAATATTGCAATTTGGGGTCAATAAAACCATCTGATCCATCATCTAATTATTGAAATAGTTACAAAGTTAATGCAATAAGGATATCATTGATCAAATGATGAATTGGACAATCTCCTTAAGGGGATCACAAAATAAATGAATCATTTAGATTAAGAGTAGATGATTTAGTTATGCTCATCTTGAGTCCCTACGAAGGTACATGAGTGAAAATTGGAAACATGAAAATTAACTAATGATAACGAATCCTCAGGTTAACAAGCCCTTATGGATGATTAATCTTCAGTATAATAGTTCTCTCCACTAATATAAAAGCTTACTCTTGAGCTCATTAAAGTTCAGTTTACACGAAAATGGTTTATAGCCTTGACTTTGATAAAAGTGTTGCTCATGAAGCTAGTTTGATGAAATATAATCGTTGATAATGGATCTTGGAGTCTAACAGGCGCTTACAAATGATTCAAGCTTATAACTACAAAAGTTGGAATTCTTGGCTTAGGGATTCAATGAACTTAATTAGCATGGAACAATGTGATAGCTTGATTCAAGCTTTTTAAAACCACTTCAACACATTCAAAATATATTGAAGTTACTGAAATAGTAATAGCTTATTGCAATTAAGAGTGCCATGTGGAGAGTAGTAGCTAAAAATGTAATATTGATCATTCAAAATAAAATCAATCATTCACCTAACCTTCTATTTCAATCCATACTCAAGGATATGGGATTAAAACTGACAGCATGAACTTAGCTAACAAGCATGAATCATTGAGTGTAAGGATTTATTGCACTCATCTAAAAGCTAGATCTTGTGGATGATCTTATCATTTGATGACTATAGATACAAGGATTTGCAAGTGTGCTGTGGGTCTTAAGTATACATGATTTTCCTCCATATTTTAATGCTCTATAATGGTGTTCTTGCTATGTGTTCATGTATATAACTATGGAAAACAAGTAAAAGCTAATGAGTAAGACTACAAATAAGCCAAGTTGAGTTTCTGAAGGTTTAGGCTAGGCTTATTTAAAATTTATCGAGTTTAAGCCGAGCTTTTTATCAAGCTTATAAATTGAGGCTCGACCATATTTGGTTTATTTAGATAAACGAGTTTTACTTTAAGTTAAAGTTCGACTCATTTACTAATTAAACTTAAGCTGACTCTAGCCTAAAACAAGCTAAACTCAAGTCTGCTCATAAGTCTAAGTATACAAAGTTAAAAAATATATAAATAAATACGTTAACAAACAATAAATAAGTATTATATTACATATTTAACATATTATATATTTATAGATATTATATAGATATTAGCTTTTGAATTTTAATAATATATAATAAAACACATAATATATACAATAATTATAATATAAATAAAGTTTATAGCCTGCTTACGAGCCTAAACAAGCCAACTCAATAATCTAAGTGAGTAGGCTTGTAAGTCTAAACTAAAGCTTGAGTTCAACTCGTTTAAATAAACGAGCTTTATCTTGAATTTGAACTTAGCTGGTTTGCTAATCAAACTCAAGCTGAATCAAGCTTCAAGCAAGCTACTGCTTGCCAACAGTTTATCTCATTTGTCACCCACTAACGAGCTAGGAAAAACATTAAAGGACATGAAATTTGGTCTCAAAGGTAAACTTAGTGAAGAATTGGTTACCTGTGTAAGGCTCCTTCCAATAGAGATTTGAAGACCATGCACTAAGCAGCTAAAGGTCAAGAAAGACAGTTAGAATCACAGAAGCAAAGGGCAAAGCAATAATGTAGAATATGCTTCCCGAACAAAGAGCTAAACCCTAATCAATCCAACTAACCCATTCCTATGTCGACCCAAGTAGCTATTTTCCTTCCAACCACTAGGGAGTACATGTCAAGCTTCAGAAGATGCATATTCCATCCAATTAACGATCTACTAACATTCAAACATTAGTGTTACCTTTGTTATAGAATTATTTTTAGTCTGTTCTTTAATTACTTCATTCTTTTACCCTTTCCCTTGCTAGTGTAATATAAATATTGAGATTTCTTGTAACCCAACAACAATTATGAGATTATTTTAAGTAAAACCTTAGTTATTGAGTCTTTTGCTCTTAAAATCTATTACCAATCCTTTAGCAATATTGTGGTAGGTAACTCTTAGTTTCCAACTTGTAAGTCATATCAAATAAGATTTAGGTTTATGGGAAATTATTTCACAGTGAGTCATATCTAATGAGATACTTTCATGTTTTCACTAAGCCTTTAAACCCTAATACTCCATGTTTGGAGGAAACCCATTTCAATTAATTCCATCACATGTTAGTCCTATTGATAATATGTAACACCCCAAGCTAAAAGCAGTAAATAGCCAAGTCAACAAACATTAATCGTTCCATTTTAATCTATTGATCCAAAAGTTTCAAACTTATGTTGAGAAGGTGTTCACAACTATTACCATATAAACTAATATCAGAACTTCCCACGATTCATTTAGGACACTTAACCATGAGATCTTACAATCTCCTCTCTTTAAACATGCGACATCTCTGTCATGATACCTTACAATTAAGCCTAGATCTTCCCCCTTTTTTCGGTGTATAATTCTGAACACCTACTACCTATAGATCATCCTAAAAACATGCCAGAAGTCACCAACCCGGTGACACTCCTCACCCTTCTTGAACCTCTTCTCTAAACCAAAGCCAAACCCGAATCATTCACCTACTGGTAAGGGGTTGGCTCTGATGCCATTTCTAATGCCCTAAGCTATAAGCAGTGAATACGTAAGCCAACAAATATTAATAAGCTCGCCAACAAACATTAATAGGCTCATTTCAATCATTTGGCTCAAAAGTTTCAAGCTTGTGTTGATAAGATATTCACAACCATTGCTTTATAAATTAATACCATAATCTTCTACAATTCATGTGGAACACTTAATTATGAGGTCTTACATAATACTCCTATGTACATCATAAACCATGCTGATGAGAAAGGTGAAGATAGAGCAAGATAACCTTCATGAGTCATACTTTAGTCCCATCATTATAGGTTTGGACTTAATTATTCAAACCTTATCAAATATTAAAATATATACCCACACTTACAATAAGAGAATCATCGGGCTTAACCCATCTAATGTAGTAAGTATCTACATTTTTCCCTTATCAAAAGATTATTAAGATGTAGGTAAATAGTACTTGAAGTTCAATATAAATGTTAAAGAACTAAATTGCATGGACCTACCTTAAAGACTTTGATTATTATGCTAACTCTCGAGAGCTAGATATAAATTATAACATGAACCTAAACATTTTGAAAGCATAAGTCTAAATCATTTATAACAAAAAAATTGCTACTAACACTATATTGACATCACTGGCTTAATATATGGACATTGGAATTCATATGTGAGATAAAGAATATACACAAGAAGAAAAATGATAAAAATTGCCTGTATATGTTGAGGAAAAAAGATTGAATGAATAATACACACTACTTGTACATACACTAATGTATAATTACTAATCATATTTAAATATATAATAATATTAATAGTAGATTTTTAAATAACTACCTACTATCACCTCCACGTGTTTGAATCCTATGTAGTTATCCACTTTCGAATTTTCTTATAGAAAGAAAGCCTATGCTAAGGAAAGAATAAGAATCAAAATGAAATGAGAAATATAATACAGATAAACAAAATCTCAACCATACTGAATGAGACATTCCTCTATTTTCATTTCAAATATAAAATTGGAAGGAGAAGCTAATGATGAAAAAAAAAGAAAGAAAGAAAATATTACTAATGAAATTTAAGATATTGATTGTTGATAAACAAATAATTTTTAAATAGATTGAAATCATACACCACTCTATAATTATATATCACAATATTAATAGTTATGCTTTATTTTATAATAATTAAACTTATTTGATTGAATTTATTTGAAATTCAACTTTTATATATTCAATTCATAGAAATCCATATTTATTATTAATATCTATGTGTATTTACATATAGTATGTACTACTCAATTAATCCTTGAGAGAGAAAAGAGAGAGAGAAGAAATAATTTTATTAGAAGAGAAGAAAATGTATTATAGGAGTTGGAATAAGAATAAAAGAATAAGAAAGAGAACGAAATTACATGGGCTTTGAGGAAATGGATTTTTTTGTGGTATTGATATCGTAACTTTTACATTATCAAAATGTGGAATTAGATATCTTAGGAATTGAAATTTCTATTCTTAGTAAACGGAACAAGGCCTTGATGGAATCTTTTCTTCCTTTTTATTTTCCTGTAACCAAGAAATGATATCCATTGAATATACTGAGTTTCTACATGTACAAAAAATCTCATACTTAGCCTCTATTGATGTGTTCTTAGTGTTATGCAGGCAAAATTAAAAAAGAAATGGCTAAACATCTAAAACCGGGAAGCAAGGGTAAAAAACAAATATTTTGCTATTGTTTAAGGACGTTGGTCAAATCTCATCATATGAGATCTTGAGGAAGTCACTTCATTTAAACATACCCAATGAGATTTGGATGAAAGTCAGTTCGTCCAGATGTTTTTAACGAGATTTATATAAAGTCACTTCGTCTACACGATCCCAACGAAATCTTAAGGAAGTTTGATTATCATGCCCCCAAATGCTTCTACTTATTTCCTATGCATTAGGAAGATGACTCAAACATACGTTGTGAGGGTAGGACGACACGAAGCCTATGCCATCCACTCTCAATAATGAGATTGGAGCAATGTCTTATGACCTTGAAAGATCCATTTCACTACATATGCACCATTTTCATAAACCCTAAACACTTTTAGCCTTTTGTTTCGCTTTTGGGCATTTGTTTTCTTTCTTGAGTACTCTGCTAATTGGTATTTATCTAACATTTTTTAGTGATTTTGATTCTTGTTATGGCTTAGTAGTCCTAGTTGAAGTTGCTCTTCTGTTCTATTGCTTTCTCTCTTTAGAACATTGTTTAATTCCTTTTCATGATTTTTTTTTTTTTTTTTGCTTTTTCATATGCTGTTTGTGTTTGTTTCTTAATTATTATGAATAATTAGATCTTTTATGGACTTCTTAATATAGTAAAGGAATTTTTACAAAATCTAAAAGAGTCATAATTAGTTTAGCTTTTTAGTTTTGTATGGATGAATATGTCATATTTTCTTAGTTATCACTATGATGCCGTTACTGCACTCCTCTTATTCTATAGAACTCACCAATATGCAATCATTTGTAACACTAAGTAATTGTTCGATTGAATGAGCTTCTTTTGTCATCCTCTATATTAGATGTTAGATTTGTTTCACCAAGTTGACTATAACCTAAAAGGGACCATTGTCAATTGAAACCATTTGATGAACTTGGGTCTTCATTAAGTTAATTTTTTCGATGTTCCTACCTGTTTAAATGAAAGAAAAATTATGAACCTCGTCTTAGGTCAATCAAATGATAAATAATAAAAGAAAAAGAAAACTAAAGTATATTATTTGCAAAAATAATTTTTCAAATGACATAGCTGAATTGAGTTCAGGTTACATTATGTGTCCTTATTAGACTAATTATAGTGCATCATGTCACTTATGGACTATCTACCAAATAAGGTTTGGGTTGCATTTCATATCAAGTTTGAACTTGTAAAACAATGCCAAAATTATTTAACAATTCAATTAATCTATTTAAATTTGTTGTATCAGCATATGTCCCGATCAAAGTTCAAACCATATATTGATTTTTGGTACCACATCACATTATTCTAAGTTATTTGTCTCCATAGATTTCATATATTCCTATTTTCATGGGAAACCTTAAAAAATTGATGAGCTTACTTAGAAATATTGTGTAGTATTGATATTATTTATTGTTGCCAACTGAAAATATAGCTAAATTGGTTTAGATAAACCATTAGTAAGACTATAGTATGATTTAGATAGATATTTGATTCCATGTAAACATCTTTCAAATATGATAACTTAAATGATAGTTTTAGACCGTGATAGATGATGTAAAATAACCATCAAAATTCTAAGTATGTCGCCAAAACAATCAATAAGATAATTAATGGCTAAGTACAAATTAATTAACATTAAAATATTTATATAAGGAACAGTAACATTATTTGAATCCTTTTTACCGTATGCATTTCAAAGCTCTTATAGAAATTGTTTTCCAATAAAAAGATTAGTTGAGAGTTAAAATCAACCGATAAATGTATCAAATTGCACGAGTAGTATAGATTAGTAAGTTAAGATCTTCTTCCACAGAAAACGTTAATTAATTACTAGACTATAAATATGACTATAAGCAAAATGATGAATGTGTGGTTTTTGGAGAGGAATGGAACTAAAAGCTAAATCTATCAACTGACGGCCTTCAATTGAAGACTGCATTTCTTTTCCCACTTCATCCTCGACACGGGGGTGAGGTCTTCAATTGGGCCTCATGCTTTTTATTCTCATTTAAACATGTGGGCCCTTTCTTTGGCACGTGAGAGACCAAGATAAGCGCAGCCTAAGACTAAGTAAACAGAACATGGGAATTTAATTTCCCATGCTTCGTGGAAGACGCGTCACACACATCGAGAGGATGGCCACATTGTTGTCCTGTAGAGAACCCAAACACGCGTTGAGAGCAAAGAGATAGCAGGTTGTGGGCCCACCTATCTATATGTGATTGGTGGACGTGAAGGTTACCCGAAATGAAAGAAAAGAAAAGAAAAAGTAGCTTACTTGATCTATTGGAAGTAAAAGTCCATAAGTGAATTAAACGAATTAATTTTATTTTATTTATTTTTTAAATAAATAAAAAAATTTTAGTTTTAGTCTGTTTAAAAAATAAGTTAAATTTCTCGATTTATAAGTCAAAAATATAAATATATTAAATAAGCAGATCTAATCTAACTACTTTAACCTACGAGTTAAGTAGGTTAAATTTATTTGGCCCGCTTTTTTAACGAGCCTAAAAACCTCAAGCTAAACACATTTAAAAAATAAGTTAAACGGATTAGTTTATAGACTAAAACCTACTTATACACCTCTAATCGAAAGTAAGTCATAAACGGTTTTTTTCTTTTATAAAAAGCAACCCATCAATTAAATTTATCATTAAGATGCGATTAATATTTTTATGTGTTTGCAATGATGATTTAATAGACTAATGTTATTATTGAATTGCATCAATGTTGATTTATGAGTATTAAGAGATTTAGCAATTACGTTTGTTATCTATATAATTAGTTATCAATTGCCATTTTATATAGATTGAGTTTCAAATACCAAAGAACCATTTGATAACTTGAATAAACACAATTTGTGTTTTTAGAAATCCTATCATATGAATACACAAGATTATAACAAAACATTCAAAGAAGGATTTGATAACTTGAATAAACATAATTTATGGTTTTAGAAATCGTATCATAGAAATGCACGAGATTATAACAAAAATCACTCTTGAATTGATGCTTTTAATGAGGTAGAAAATACAGTCCTAGTCACTTAGCAATGCTTGATCCACAAAATCCAACTAGAGTTGTAATTTCCTATGTGAGTGGATCAATTCTTAGCTAATAATTATAACTAAATTGCCTTAATGGGATGATATATGCTATAATTAGGGTTTCATTACTCCAAAGTAAGCAAGTTCTTGCTAGTTTGGTTTAACCTCAAGTAGTTAATTTCATTATTGATTTGAGATATTGCATTAATCTAAATGAAAACATATTTGCATCTCTGCATTTTGTTTTACAGTCTCTTAAACTAAGACCCTTCATGTGTTGTTAAGGCATTTAGCTTAATGTTCATGTAGTTTTATAGTTTTTTATCCCTTTAATCTAAACTTTGATTCCTTTAGCTTAAAGTAGAACCACTATAATCTAATAATTATTCACAACTTCCCTAAGAACACAATTTAGTACTCATTAGTTATTTTCATTACTATATATGTATCTAGTGCACTAGCTGGTTATTTGTTGTGCTTTAAAATAAGAGTAAGAAATAAGCGTATAGAACATTCTGCTTATTGGAATAGAAGAAAAAACGCTAAAGAAAAGATAAAGGGAATTGCAAAACAATAATGAAAGGAGACTGGCCAACCATATTCTTAAAGTACCCTCATACATCTAACTCTCCTAACCACCTACTCTTTAAGGCTTAACTTATCTTCATCAAATCCTTATTGCTTAAAAGTGGTGCAGTCATATTATCCCTAAGTTGAAGAAAAAACTTTATGTATCTAAAAAGAACAAATTATCAAACTTATTTGAATTTCCCATTCAACAACAATATCTATATTAATGGAAGTTGAACATCATAGTTGAAATCTTAAGAAATATCAGCCTTTATCTACTTTCTTTTTTATTACAAAAACATTCTACAAGGTCTCTACTCCTTTTCTCAAGCACCCTTTGGAGACCCGTTTCTTGCTACAGTGGCAGAAGCATCTTCACCTACAACCTAGGGATCCATGCAAAACATCTCCTCAGTTCCTTATAAGCTAAGTAAGTTACGAAAAAAACAAAAGAACCAAACATAAATCAAGAAACTGAGTACTCAAACTTATGTCGATAAAATTATAGATGAAATATAAATGAGTTTTATAAAAGCATTTAAGATGAAGCATAAATGAGCCTAGGTTTTATAACAACATTTGTTTTTGTGAAACAATACCAATTAATATTATATTATGTATGCTCATGCACAAGGCTTGGCTAATGATAAGACTCATAATCGTGTTACTCCATACAAAGTTTAGGTACATAAAGCAATCACATCTATGTGTATTCTCCTCAGATCGGGAGGCACTAACCCAAAATTCATTTCACGAAATTTAAGTCTTAGGCTAGTGACTTACTATGAATTAGCAAAGTCATTTTTCAACCATATTTCTTGCTCCTATAGGGACTTGATCACCTATGACACTTAACATCATACACACCTAAAATGGTATAAAATTGCATATATAATGAGCATAAAAACTATCTTCTATAAAACATTGAAATAAAGGTCCTTTCTCCTTTTCATACCATTTTTTTTCTTTTTCCATCTAATGCATATGAATGCAACTAATTAGCCAAAAAAATTGACAAATAAATAAGAACTAAGGGAACTAAACAATTCATCAACAGCGAGCTTAATAAGAATAGATGAGAGAGGTACAAGCTAGAATACCAAGCATAGAGTAGAACTAATGTGAAGCAATCCTCAAACCGAATTAAAGTCAATTTGAATGATATTTGGATCTCTAAAAAAAGAAATATATATTTATATAGGATGTAACTTTTTTGTTTTATATGTGTTTATGTTAATAAGAAAAATGTAAGAATGAATCATGATTAGATATTATTAATATCAAAACCGACTAAATATTAAATCACATATAGTTGTTACAAACAATCAAAGAGGTTATTAATAGAAACTAATAAGATGTAAGGCTGCAATAATATGGTTCAGCACAATTTGAAAACGGAAATAAAGAGTACTCGAATGTCAATACCCAACAAACCACTCAAAGTCAATGTTTAAAACTCAATTCTTATTTGACAAAAGCGAATAATATGTTTAAATATAATCCTAATATGAATTAACGTTAATATAGTAAATAAGTAAATGAATAAATCAAAAAATGTACACTTTTAGTTTTTCGGTCATCAACCATTTTCTCTTCTATTTGAATATTAAATGTTTTCAAAATTTTGCAACAATAGGTTTATATCATATCCATTAAAACTTATCTATCAATTCATGACATGTTTCCACTTCAAATTAGTTCACAATAATTAATCTATAAAATAATAATAAATATCTTCAATTATATAATATAATAAAAATTAATATTAAATATATTTAATTGTATAATATGATATAAATAATAAAAAATACAAAAAATTATTAAAAATCAGAAAAGCGGCTAGAAGAGTTTCTTATAAACCCAACACATTAGCCAACTATTCGAGGTCAATGACAAAATAACACATATCCAAGATGAGAGAAAAGTATAAAGAATTTAATGAAAGTACTACTTTTTTAAAGTTTTGAGAACTTCTAGAATTCATTAAAGTTTTGAGAACGTCTAGAATTCAAAATAAAGAATAGAAGGGTTAAGGTCTCACATAGAAAAAAATTAATAAACATGGAGGACTAAGTGCACTTTCCGTAACCAAATTAACAAAGCAACTATAATAAAAACCCGTAAACTAGCCCGATGGTTCAATGAACCAAACCAAGCCCACTAGTGGCAGAACGACTTGTCGAGCCCAAGGAGTCATAGCGGTTTATGAACACCAACTCACCAAACCAGCGAGCTACGAACTAAGTTGATGAACCGACAATTTAACCCGCTGGTTCAACCTGTCTGAAAGGAAAAAAAAAATGACGAAAAAAAAAGGAAAAGAATATCGTTTTTATAATTTACAATAAATATCTAATATCATTATTTAATTGTAATAAATTAGAGGTTATTTTCCTATTAATCTTGTAATCATTTTTTTCTCTGTTAATAAAAATTAAAAACAGTAACCTTTACCTTTCCCTTAAATATTTAGATTATTAATGACTTAAAAGAAAAAATGATTTTTATCTTACAAATTCTTTAATTAAAATTGCTCACTGATAAGAAAGAAGTACGTCAATTAATTGAGAGATCAAAATCTAATTTATTTTTCATTTTTTCTTCTAGTTTAAAAGTTTCTATCTTGAATATTTTAGTATACATAATATAAGTTATATTAAAAATATTGATGGGGAAAAAATAAAAAAACTACAAGAAATGTATTTCCACAAAGAAAAAAAAAAAAGAAAATTGCAGAGCCTGTTCACAGGCCATTGACTTGCTACTTGACGGTTCCGGGCCGAGTTCGAACCGAGACCAAGTCTAGCACTACAATCGACAATAAATCATATTTTTTCGTTGGGAGTGTGCCAGTATCATCAAAGGTAATGTCCCCGTCCTATAATGCAGCTCAATGATTAACTAGAAGCAATTTGACAAAAGGAATGCAAGCCAGCGGATTAACAAGGCCACGTGAAAATTCCCCCCAATGGAATCAGCAAACTTAACAATTCAGATACTATCTAGTAAGCTTCGGTAATATACATACACACACAATGATCGTTAGAAAATTTAAAACTCTAATCTCGTTTGCTCAGCCACATATTGTAAGACAACATGATGAAAACAACTACCACTTGACATTAGATTTCTCTCTCCCACAAATTAATGGATTTTAAGTAACTGCAACCAATGTGACAATAGTTTTATTTTCCAAACCGGTGTCCCCGTAGAGATCTTAGAAGAGGGGGAAGAAAAAGAGAAGAGAAGAAGAAGACGAAATTCAAATTCTTTAAAACCTTAACAGGCCTTAAGCTCTTAACATTACACCAGATTCATCCATACATCCCTCCATCCTACCCCATCTCCATAGCATTTGCGCCTGTTAAGGCGAAGGAGAAAAATTGCAGCAACAGACGATGGCGTCTGACATCTGAAGGGCCTTTGCAATAATGGGATGATGTAATTGCAAAGACACCCAAGTTATAAAATAACAATGGTTGTAGTCAAGGGAAAATTAGATGATCCATCTCCTAACGAAAAGGATAAATTCTCATCGTCCCATGAGTAATTAATCACATAAATCATCTCAAAGTGGGGATGACGAGAATGGGGATGAAGATATTTTAAAATTTACTGCACCTATCTTGGGTAGCATTGCTCAGTTCACGGGAATAATATATGAACAAGCTTCAAATATACATATATATTTATCAAGAAACACACATTTCCCAGAGTCTCAAACTTCCTATCAATATCCCAAACAAAGCACCCAAAATTCCAATGATATAAAACAAAAGGAATCCCCTACTTCTGCCCACTCTCATGGTCATTGAAGCATTACTTGCCCCAACACTAGCGGCTATGCTATTTACTCTTAACCGGCTAAAACTAGACATTCTCACAAAAGCTCGATTTACCAGAGCATTCTCTGAAGCTGATGCAGGAGCAGTTGGTATTGACTCTACGAACGACCAAAGAGCAGAAGAGAACCGACTCATGGCACCTGTGTCCTCCTGATTGCTTTGATTTTGATCAGCTTCACTATGAATGGCAGCAGATTCACTAACCCACCCTGAAAAGACCGAAAGAAACTACCATTTAAGCACCGCCATCATCAATAACATTGTAGTTGTGTTATGAAGATACTAGTGTGCCATTTACATTCGGAAGGCATCACAAATGTATAATAAAAAATCATATCCAGAGCTGTTACATTTTGGGTAACTGTTGGCAGAGTATAATTCATAAAATAAATCTTAGAGAGTACTTGCACAAGAAGAGCTCTTTGGAGCTGCCTCATCGTCCCTTTTGCATGGTTTTTTGCCATGTGGACGTGACAGTTCCACCCATTAATCCATCAGGAAGTCTGTGTGGATGGCCAATGCAGAGAGCCACTTTTTCCATATTCAACACAGACAGAGGAAACTCAGTTGAAGCTGAGTGAAAAAAGCTTGGAAATTGAATCGAAGTGGTGTATATACCTGAAGGATGCTGGATCTCTTGCATTTTTTCTGATAAGATGTCACAGTTCTCATCATGCCACCATGGTTGATTGGAACTCTGGTAAGCATAATGTGACTGCAACTGCTGGTTTTGGTTGTTGCTCTGGTTCGTCAAAAAGTCATATGAACTCACATCAAGTGGAGGGACATTCTGAGGAACTGCAGAGCCAATATCTTGAAGAAACATGGTGGTATCATGGAATATGTCAAGTTCACTTAATCCAACCAATTCTTCAAGCTTCAATTTTTCCTCAGGTTTGTCCATGTTGCCTAGGGCAGGCACTGGATCAATAAGATCATCAATCTCAAGGAAATCCTCATGACTATCCACTTGGACAGTATTAACGCCATTATCATCTGTAACCCCAGAAATCTCAGGGAGTTCCCACTGAGAATTGCCTGACTGACTTGCATCAAAGCAGCCCTGAATATCATGCAGTGACAAATTTGGATTTGGAACAAAAGCTGGCTCAGAAGAAACCATATCCCTGGATAATGATTCCAATAGTGTCCTCTGCAATTCTTCCTCCCTCATGATCTACAGGAAATATACAAGATAAGATATAGGTCACATGGAAAGCAAAGGCTTTCGCACAGAAAATAAACAATTCATATTAATTATTAACCATGAAAAGAAGGCAGCATGAAATGTTGCTAGCAGGTTCATTTAACCTAGATTCCCCAGAAGTAAAGCATTCAAAATCTTAAATGCTAAACATAGAGTGACACTCAAACAATTACAAATATTAGGTTCAATAATGCATTCCACAAGTTAACAGAATGACAAATAACTACCAAAGCATCACTTGAATTGACTCTTACTACCTGTTTTATGTGGGTAATAAAAATTAATAACACACAATTAAAGATGGCTGAGAAGAAGAAGAAGGAGGGAAAAAAGCAGGACAAGCAACTAGAGAATTATAGAAGCTAAATGCTAAGTACCAACCTGTGCAAAAATATCATCACCAGGAGGAGATGGCAGAAACTCTGGAGCATCTGCAATTGTATTCAAGTACTCCTCAATGTCATCCAAAGGAGGCTGGACTTTGTCCACAGAATTGACCTCAGAATCTTGTTTTGCAGTGACCTCCAAATCTTGTTTCTGAGTCACCTCAGAAGCTTGTTTTGGATGGATCTCCTCATGAACTGTATTAACAACATCCAAGTATCCATCATCTACCCAATCTTCTTCCCTGAAGGGAGCCCCATATTGCTCACCGTTCTTAGGGCCAGGTCCACTCTTTTTGTAGACCTTGTAGAGAGCATAATAATCCTGAAATGAGAAAAGAGAAAAAACTTTATTATGTATGTCCCTGGATTTTGACATGATACTATAATACCAAGGAACCAATAGAGCAAAAGTTCTTAAAATTATGCATACCTGAAAATTCTGACACCGCTTCAGCTCTTCTTCATCTAGAGTATATTCATGCATGACCCAATCAGTACGTTCACCATGAGGTGCACGACCTTTATAGAAGACCAGAGTCTTCTTCAACCCAACAGCACGAGCATTTGAAATAACACTGCGATCCTTTCCTGTTGCCTTCCAATATCCATGTCTGGTTGCTCTATTCGATCTTGCTCCATTAGGGTACTTCCTGTCTCTAGGACTGAAGAAGTACCATTGCCTATCTCCAGTCTTCAATATTGAGTGACCTGTAGATGATTTTTATGCATCAGGCTACTGAAAAATGAGAACAAGTTCATCAATTAAAATGCAGAAGGGACATTACAGACCAGTAGCAAATCTTCATCACATCGGACCGCGGCTAAACTGAGCAAATTTTTGAGAGAGTAAACTGTGATAAGAGAATCACGTCTACATTCTGATTTAGGATTAATACTTCAACATTTGCTGGAATAAATTAATTTGCTAACAAATTGTAAATTAACTACATAAAATAACCCTAGAGACAAAAATCAATGAAACCCATCAATAGTTAGAGCTCTCAATAGAGGTACAATAGAGAAATCGTTTACATTACATTACTTCTTGAAACCTGTTTCAGAAGATCCACCAGGGCAGAATACATAGTGATAGACAAGAGGAATTCAAATGACTCCTTGGCAGTACTATCATAAAGGATATAGATTTATTTGACTTACTAAAACCAATTATAGCACCTATTGGAATTTCACCTGAAACATAAAGAATCCGACCGCACTCATCATGATGCAAAATCTAAGATTGATTAAATCCACAGTCTGCTTCTGTTTAATTTTCAAGTCCAAGAACTGTCAAAGGAAATCCATGACAAAAATCCTAACTCGCAGTCCGCCCATCCACCCAACTCTAGAAACTGGTGGGTTTGCAAACAACCAATCTCCACCCAGTATTACTCTATACTCAATCTCACGATCATCATATCCAAAATTTTTGCAAAACCAAACAAAACATCCAATCAAAGTCATAATAAAATCTCCTAACATCAGTAGCAAAGCTATTAACTGGGCTCGGAAACATAATAAATTAACCAATTATAAGGTACCATGATCATCACAAGACACTACGAAGATATATCTACGTAATAACAAGAAACATATATCCGAAAGCCAATCAGAAATCAAGTCAACGGATAAAAGCCAACCCAAAAACACACAAAATCAACGATAAAGAACAACAGATAAAGATGGAAAATTGATGAATTACCAGGCAATTCCTCAGGATCCCATTTATAAACATCGAGTTCAGCAATAATATGGAGCCTCAACTTTTTTCTACAGATCTTCCTTTTAAGCCAATACAACACCAACTCTTCATCTGTCGGATGGAATCGAAACCCAGGTGGCCACTGAAACTCATCCATGAGACCTTTTGACTTACAATTCAATTCCACTGTCATTTTTGACAAAAACTTACTAAACCCAATCGGTGAGAGAACAAATATTTGTAAACGAAAGCAAAAATAGAAAGAGTCCTTGCGGTAATTAAGTTAGAGCACGGATCTTGTATTTGGGATGAAGATGAGATTGGTGATGAATCGTCGAAACCCTAGCAGAGAGGGAGAGAGGAGAAATTTTAGGGTTTCGATCGGGGAGAGTGATGAGAATGTGACACGGGAGGGTTTTGGAAAATGGAAAAGAAATTTTAGATTAGTCAAAGTAGTAGGCGGGTCTGAAGCTTCCATGAAATTTGGTTTAGTATTTGTTTATTTTGGGTGAAGTGATGTGTGTAGACTTGATAGAATCGGTGGCTGTTTTAGTATGTAAACCATTGGCCGGTAAGAAAATCCGGTTATATTTGCAAATAGCACAAGATATTTTCCCTTTTTTAATTGAAGATGAACTTGTTTGTCAATTTAATTAAATAGCACTATATCGATTTAAGTTTTATGATTTAAATATATTATAATTATACAAACACACTTGTTTAAGATTAATTTTTTTTTTCTTACCAAAAGATAATTTATTAAAGAGAAACAAACATCATACATAAGGTGGAAGTGATCCACAATCAACATACAACAAATAAAGTAAACATGATGGAGGTCAAAAGACCCAAAAAAATCAGTCTCATCTTGTTCCTAGCTTAGGTTACAACCTAATGAGCATATTCATTGGACTATCTACAAATGAAAGAAAAGATTTCATTCCTTGGATATCCTTGATAATTGTATTCACTCTCCAAGAAGATAAGGAAGTGTTATTGATTGTTGAAATAATCCTAAAAGAATCTAATTCAATAGCCAAATGTGTACATCCCTTTATTTTAGCAATTCATAAACCCTATCTAATTATGGAAGCCTTAGCTTCTTCAACATCTTTGATCGTTGTTGACAATGCCATTGCTTAAAGCATTGAACTCGTAGAATCCCTACAAACAACTTTAAGTCCAATAGAGAAGTTAGTATGACTTATAGCCGCATCGCAATTAATCTTAACCATTTGCTACAAAGGAGGGATCCATCTCATTGAAACTCAAGAATTTATCACCTCAAATCTTGATGTGACGTGATGTTGTGGAAACTAGATTGGAGTAGCAAATTGAGTACTAGGAGTATGATAAGACTATGGAGAATGCTGTTAGTTAACAACAATGTGTTAAACCTAGTAGCCCGAATTCCCTATTTATTGCATTCAAAACAAGTTGGTTTGGGTTGTTCTTTGTGAAACATACAAAAATTTCTATAAATCCATATATTCCATAAAACAATCATAGCCTTTGTCATGAATTCCACTTCTTACAATTTAGTTAATTGCATTAGATGTCGTACATCCCTTAACTAGGAGTCCACTCTTGATATTTGAAAATCTTTAATTCTAATGTTAAGAGCAAGAAACTAAATCAAACAAACCTAATCACAATGAAAAGACAAATGTTCAGGAGTTTCATCTGCTATACGTTAAAAACATGTCAGACTTGACAAAATTTTCCTGCAAAACAAATTAAGGTTAGTAAACAAAGCATTAAAAGATAAGTGCAAAAGATGGTGCTTATATTTCAATTGACAATCCAATTTCCAAATCAATTTCCAAACTCTCCTTCTAGTGCCATGAGAAGAGTAAGGCATTGACACATTTAGTTCCTCCTTAGCTGTCATGATATCATGGCACCTAGCCTTAATAGAATATATTTAAGATGTTGTTCTTATCCATACTAGATGGTCTTGATTAAGCATATGCAGTAAGGGGACTTATAGAATAGCTTCAATTTCTTTAGAGGACAAATTATACTCTATTCTACTCAGATTCCAACAACAACTCTCATGATCCAGCAAGTCACACACCCTTATTATCTCCATAATATCAGGTTCCAACACTCTAAGAGACAATCTAAAACCTAGTAGCTTTTGTAACTATGAGTCTTTCCAAACAAGAACCGATCTTCCATCTCTTATACACTACAATACATCATTCAAAATTACATTTCTACCCTGAAAAATACTTTGCCACCCCCAGGATACTTTATTACCCCTAGAGGTATACATAAAATCCCAATGTGGAAAATAAATGCTTTTCAAAAGACAAACCCATAAAGCATCAGGGTTTTGAAGAATGCACTAAGCTAACTTTCCTAACAACACAAGATTAAAAGTCTTTAAGTCCCTAAAACTTAGGCCTCCCATTTCCTTAGACTTTGCTAAATCTTTCCATTTCTTCTAATGAATCTTACTACTATTCTCATTTTCTCCCCACCAAAAGTTTGCAATAAGTCCATTAACTTCTTTACACCACTTTCTTAGAAAAGAGAAAATACTCATATTATAAGTCAAAATGGCAAAAGCCACAAATTTAATCATAACTTCCTTACCCCTAGTGAATAGAAGATTCTTTTTCCATCCTTGGAGCTTAAAGACAATATACTCTTTTACATAGGCTAAAGCTTGATACTTAGATAAACCCTATGAAGTTGGTAGACCCAACTATTAACCTAGACTGGTTTGAATGTTTGTATTCAACTAAAAAGTATACTCTATAATTATCCATGGATAAGATTTAGAAAAGATCAAGGAACTTTAATGAAAATTAACTTGCTAACCTGACGCTTGACAATACTTATCAAGAACATGCTTTAAAGAACAAACATTATGCTCATTGGCCTCTAAAAATAATAAAGAATCGTCTGTGAAAAATAAATGTATTATCATTGAACTAGTTTATTTTATCTTTATTCCATTTAAAAGGCCATGATTAGCGGCTCTTGTAATCATTAAGGATAGATAATCTACTACTAAAATAAAGAGATAAGGGGATAAAGTATCCTCTTATCCATTTATGGTTTGAAATTTCCAACTCTTTTCCCATTAAGAAGCAAATTATATGAAATAGATGAAACACACCGCATTATCCAAATAATCCCTCAACCCATAAACGACTTTATTTAACTTAAATAATTTTGTACATTTATAATGAATCAATTCAAATAATGATAATCAATGCTAAACTTTATAAGTACCTCTAATCTCTTTAGTCTTCATTAGAGGGAGAATATTTCATGGATAGAGAAATAAAAATATGAATTTTGGGAACTTTTTTTTTTTTCCAATTACATATTAAGCTTTCCATCCATTTATCATGATTTACACACAAGCTTCCTATTACTCAACTTACTTAGTCATGCTTTTTTATCACTTCCTAAATTATCCTCTTCTTTTTTTAAGATTTGGATTAATGTTAGTATCTTCTTTCGCACTATCTCATATGAAGCATGTTATACACACATAAACACATGATATATCTTGGAAACTTTATGTTCCTTATATTTTCCATGACCCTACTAAAGACAACAAAGTGAGTATATATAGCATTGCCTTTATGGAAGAAATTCAGTAATTAAATGATAACACTTCTCACGTACTTATAATTGATACCGAAAATCTTAGATAAACTTTTTGTCGAAAATGAATGATAACTAAGATAATCTTATGTTATAGTCAAAGTAGGCAACAAGAGGTGAAAGGACCAGCAACATAGCCATAATGCACAAAGATTACTACACATTATGTCAATTCCACATATACTCTAGATAATGTATATAGTTTAGACTAAGGTTGGGAAAAAAACTAACCAAAGCAAACTAATCCTCGAACCGAATCAAACTAAACCAAACAAAACTAAAGATATGGTTTTTTCATGTAATTTGGTTTGGAAAATTCCCAATCCAATCCAAACCAAATTGTTAATTTATGGTTCACTTGACAGGATAAACCGAACCAATCCAATCTACCGAACCAATCCAATCTACCAAACCATTTTATAAAAAACATAATGATACTTCACTTGCAACTAAATAAGTTCTTTTATTGTAATATAGAACGTAAAAAAATTTATTTTATATTGATGAACAACTTCAAATTTATATTATATGCTAATTTTATGATACAGTTAACTATTAATAAGCATTTGAAATTTCTTTGCCCTATAAATGTTGACTTCATCAACCTTTGATATGATACCGATAATAATTATTATTAAATAAATTTAATACTTTTATATAAGATTATAGATTATGCAAATATACTTTTCTAGACAAGAAATATGATCTAATTTGTAAACGAAACCATAACTTTATGATTTGGAAATTTTTCTAATTCGAATCGTACAATTTGATTTAAAATTATATAAAAAAAAAAAAACTACATTGTAATGGTTTGCTTTGATTTAGAGAAAAAACCGAACCTAACTGAACTATATTTACCGTTAGTTTAGACAATATAAAAGCAATTACAAATTGTAATAAGTAAAAAAAGTTGATGATGTAACTTTTTTTTAATAGACATTAGGAAGTATAAAAAAGAAATAACAAATCTAAATGAGGAAACAGTTACTATCCATGAAAATAGGTTTGGTGCCTTTCGGAAAATAACTCTATTGAATCAATCAAAAGCCACTTTTATCATCATCAACCTTACATCATATTCACCATTATCATATCCTACAACATAACATATAAACACTAATTAACATAATCTGTAAAAGAAACTTCATATACATGAGAAATACACAAGATTGATTGAAAGATCTAGTAATAATTGTTCTTATCAATTGTCTTTAAAAGTAAAAAACATAAAGTCTCGAGAAACACACAAATCTAAAGAAATTGAGCATAGGTGATTGATATAAAGAAAAAAAAAAAAGAAAAGGGTTGTACTTTCTTTGGAGCATTCAAAGGCAGGAGAGAGACAATGACATTATATTTTGTATTTTGAGAGATTAGAATGAAAATTGGAGATGCCAGCTCATGGTAACAAACATATGTATTAGTAAATTTTTTAATCAAATAATAAGTGCAAATATTTAATGTTATTATGGATTCAAGAAATTCGCTTTCAGTTTTCAACCTGCATAAAGGAATGCATAAAAAATAAGTTATAACTCATACTAATTTTTCTTTAGAAATGTTGAATTCTAGATCGAATCACATATGATTGGATCGAAACCTCTATGTTTCATTTCAAGGTTTATCATTTTCCAATCAATTTTACATCAATACTCAATATATTAAAGAGGATAATAAAATGGTATGGTGATGATTCACTAGCATGGATGCTCTTAACTAAACTTTTTTTTATCTTAATCACATGAACGAATAGCACTTTATTTATTTGTCATCGTTTTTCATGAGAGATAAATCTTCAAAGTGATATGAGTGAATGTATCGATGGAATCAACTTTCAACATAGGACAAATGTCGAGATATTGATGATAAAATTTGATACTTTTGAACATGACTTTATACTCAATAAGTTTTATCTAATCAACCAAACACCCATATGTTTTATTTTTCCTCATATTCTTTTTAATTCATATCTATTATCATGTAACAAATCTCATTCTTTCTCTTTTCCATAAAACTTTAAAAACAATTACTAACATATAATAAGAGTCATTTTCGAATTATAATATTCAAGGCAATATAATGAATCATACACCTGAATAAAATATAAATAAAGATAATAGGTGCAATTTTGAGGATGGTATGCTAAATGGAAACATAAAATTGGAGTTTACTACACAATTGTTTCAATTTTTTTGTCTTTCATAGGAAAATGTAATTGAAGATATTAAAAATATCAATAATTTTGATCTATTGTCTGGTATACAAAAGTTATATTCTCATGCCAATGTTTCATATTATGCAAACTTCACATATATGAATACCTTTGTGCTACAACTTCATGTAATAAGGACATCTACAAAGATGAAACACATGATGAGCGCATAAGATTAACCATTAATTTGATTGAGGCAATTCGTAGACATGTTCAAGAAGATAAGGTTAATTTAATACAATTAGAGAACAAAGCACAAAAGTAAATAGTAATGGATCTTAAAATGATAAACAATAAGAACTTAGGTCAGATCATTTTTCATCACATGCAACTCATATTTCATATCAAGGAGCTAACATATAATTTTATGGTGATAAAGATTTTGATTTTGATAATATAGATAGGAATTAGATGGATCCAAAAGATTCATAGGATATTTTATTCTTTATAACAATTAGAAAAAAGCAAGTTTATATTACAAAACATACATGTCAAATAATGTACATTTTTTATATATTTATTTAATTTTCATATTTATTTATATGTTATTATAAGACTAATAGTTTTTTCTTCCCCTTTAAACATGGTTACAAGTTAATAAGTAATTTCAATTAATAATCTAAAGAAGTATATTACCAAGAAGCATCCATCAAAAAAGCATATATTATTGTCACATTCTCAAGAAGTTGGATTACAAAAACAACCACAACATCAACTGTTAAAGGTGGTAAAAAAATTAACATCTCATGGTTCTAAAAGATGACATCAAACTTAAAGACAACAATCTCATATGTCAATGAGGTCTTTAAATTACTTGAAGATGCTACAAATAAATCATACTCTTGGAGGGATCGAACTACAAAGAGAAGAGGATGAATAAGAAGATTATCAATAACATGAATAAGAGGATCAAGAAGAGGAAGCGAGATCAAGAAGAAGAATAAGAAAATCCTCAAAATAAAATTACAACATTCTATTATTCACTATCATTTGGAATAACGTATAAGTTTGTCCATCAATTTTTTATAATTACTATTATTTTTTGAATAACACGTTTAGAAAAGAGGAATACTCAAACGTCAACAATAATGAAATAGGTGCATTCTTAAAGTGATGAAGAACACAAGCCAATTATTTTGGGAGAATTACAATGGAAGGGATCAACGTTTAAGGGTAAGTTCAAATAAAGGATTAACGTTTTATAAATTAGTTTAAATAAGGGATAAATGTTACGCCCTGAAGTCGCAGAGTCGCAACAGTCCTGCCGTGTAAACCATTCTATGATAGTAACTGCCCTCACAATGCCTACCATAAACATGATCTACACAAGGCGCCGACGACTCCTCGTTTTGAAGTAAACAGTCTGTTTATCATTTAAACTACAATTATGATAAATATTACAATTTTCTAATAAACATATATCATTATATGTAAGTCCACAAAACTTCTCAGGAAATTTTACATAAACACAATAGTTCACTAGTGTACATAATAACCATCAGTCTTTCATCCTTAATTACAAAGATACTCTAGCTACACACCCCTACTAAGTAGTTTGATCCTCACATCCCGGGCTTTAAAAAGACTAACCTCTGGGTAATTGTAAGGCGACATTCTACTTGAATTGTTTAGAGATCAGAACCTGCAAAAGGATCTATAAGGGTATAAGCAACTACAGTTCAGTAAGTTGAATTGGAGACTCATGAATGCATACAAACATAAACAAGATTATCAATCAATTATTTTTATGCAATGCAACAATCAAGTATCATCACACAACTACAATGTTACCCTCGCTCGATCCCTCGATCCCTTAGTTGCAAGCTGATTTGTGTCTGAGTGCCCTATAATACAAATAGGTCTTTTTAGTACTTATATTTTATAGATTCATATTCTAAGTTATATTTTAACTCATTTTTTCATGTATACCTATAACGTACTAATGATTCGTTATACTCTATTTCGGGGTTCGAATCCTAAATTAGATTTTTAATTTTAATTCCTAAGTCTTAAATATGCTCGAATCCTAATGTGACATTAATCACATTACGCTCGAGTATTCAAATATCCTATTGGGTCTTAATTCAGTATTCTAAACTATTTAGTATACGCTAACCCTTATTGGGGTATCGGATTTATTCCCGATGTGAGAAAATCTTACGTTTTGAGATATTTACTTAAAATTAAATGTCATTTCAGGTTTATTATTTTTCTGATTTCTATTATATTATTATCTAAATAACCCTAATTTTTTTAGATTTATTAATTTTTAATTTTACATATTACTAATTTCTTACATTAACTACCTAATTCTCTCAATTAACCATACTTAATACTCTAAAGACTAGGATTAGGTTTCCACATCAGAGATTAGCATCCCTAAACATCTAATTACTAACTAAATCAGTAATTAGTATCTTAATCACCTAATTAACTCAAAATTACCCAATTTTTCCATCATTTTAGGGCTAAAAATTAACTTAAAATTTTCAAAAATTAATTTTAAAAAAATGGCTTCATAGCACTATTCTATATCACATGAGCATCCTATAGAAAAAAATTGAGCTCCAAACTATACTCCTAAGCCTATTTATTTCTAATTCTAATCATGCTCAGTTTTGTTTAATTTGTTAAGGACCCTATATTTCCAGACGTGATTAAACTAAATCACTATTTTTTCCTAAATCTACATACAATAAAACCTTAGAATAACAAGTTTCATAATTTTCTGGGCAGAATAACTATTTTTACGAAATTATACAAAATCGAGACAATTATAAGACTCACCCGGTTCGATGCTTTCTAGCCATCCAAACCCGGTCCAAGGTTGTCGGCCAACTTAGATGGTGGGTCTAGAGTAGGGTGGTGGTGGTGGTTCGGTCCCAGGTGGTGGTGAGATGTGGGTTTGGCTCATTTGCCCAATCTACATAGTTTTCTTTACTTTTTTTGTTTTCTAAATTTTCTCTCAAATTTTTGGGTCTCTCGATTTTTCTCAAATTCCTCACTGCCCAAATGAGTTCTGGAAAATTTCCCCCTATTTATAGACGATTTTTATAATTATTATGTATTAATTAGACATGACTTTGCCTAATTTCTTTGATTTTTTACTTTTGTGTTGCCTAATTTTAATTGGTTGATTTTTATTTAGCAGATCCTGACATGCCACGACCTGATTTGGATTATCTTATCCTCTTCTGATTTTTTCCTGATTTTTCCATAATTAATTTATAATTTTCTTGAATTATTTACTTAGTTTTTGGCCAATTTAGGTAATTTCGCATATTTTTATCTACACGTAAATATATGTGGGGTATACGTGAACATTCCTAATTATTATTTTGGAAATTCTAAAATTTTTAGTATATATATAATCTATCTCTAGTAATTTATTTGTTATTAGATTACACTTTTCACATTTTCGGTAATTAGCAATTATTATGCTTAAAATTTGAAAATTTTATAGTCTCCAATTTACTACTTATTTTCTTAAATTTAAGTTTACGAGGTTATTTTTACTAATATTTCTCTCAATAGCTTATAATTTGGGTTTGATCGAATCCTTTAACCGATCGCCCTAAACCTTGTGTTCTAAGTTCAATCCTATGGTCATTTTGCTTAACTTTAGGGCTTATAATAAACGGTTCAAAAAATTCAAATAAGATATCAACGTTTCACAAAGTGGTTAAAATAATTTTATGAATTAACTATTATGAATCCATCATTTAAACAACTCTATGAAATGTTAATCTCTTATTTGAACTTTTCGAAACATTTATCCCTTATTTGAACCGCTTTGAAACGTTGATCCTCTATTTAAACTTACTTTCAAACGTTGATCCCTTTCGTTGTAATTTTCCCTAATTATTTTAAATGAGTTTAACTAATCTATTGGCCAAATAATCAAACTTTAAATGAATTTAATAATTTTTTTGAGAATTAGGCTTGAAAAGTAAATTTTGCACCATTGGATGTCACAAGTTAGCATAAAATAACATCTAAGGACCAATTATGGGATTATATGCAGGTAAATTAAATATTACATGAAACTATATTTGCAATTTTATTTGTGAACTTAATGAATTTTATGTATTATTAATTAACGATTATGCCTATATATTTAATTAAGATAATTACTCTATTATTACGGAAAAAGTATATGGTTGTTCAAAAGGGTTAAAAAAGGGTCCTAGAGAAGATTAGAGATGAATGGAGGACTTATAACTGTAGATTGAAGAAAAATTATTATACAAGTACAAACTAATAAAGAGAGACTACAAAACATACTAAAAAATGTGTCTAAAGAACAATTTAAATATCTTCCAAACTATTGAAACTTTGGAGATGAAAAGGTACGGCACATCATTTACTATATCGTATTTATATGATGTTAATTTTGTACATAATTTAGAAAATATTTATAAACTCTTGAATAAGCAAAAAATTGTTGCTATAAACAGGGTTAAAAAAGAGAAATATAAAGACTTACATACTATGGGACCAAAAACCTTAGTAAGAGTACATCATGAATTGGTAAGTTATCTTATATTCTCTTTATTATTTTATGATGATATTGAAATAAGTATTATCATAAGTTAAGTAATTATACTATTTCTTTTTTTATTTAGTAAAATATAAAAGAGGATAAAACACTACCTACTTATTTGGAGATATATGTTGTCACTTAAAAAAGAAATCCAAAACGAATATACAAACAATTAGATTAAGAAACACAAAACAAAGTTATAAGTAGTCTATACATTTTTCTCTTTATATTACGATCCTTTTCATTGGTATATATTAAAAATATATTTATAAATTCTATCATGCATTTGATCATGGTTAAGGTAGCCTTACATGGAGGTTATATAGTCCCAACAATCTAACCAAGACGAGGGAAGTAAGAAAAGGAGTAATTAGTAAACCATCTATAAAATCTCCTCAAGATTTTATACAGTCTATCACGATAAAGGTGAAGGTAGAGATGTAAACAAAAATCAATATAAAATGCAAACTAAGAATGGAGTAATAAAGAAGTGAAATGACTTACATTTACAAAAGGTAAATCTAAATTTAAATATTGATTCTCACATTCTTGGTAGCATAGTTTCACCAGCAAGGTCTCTTAGAGATATTTCTAGTGCCCCATCAATTATTTTTGCCAATATATAATCTTCAAATGGCATGCACAGTCCTCTTACTTTCGTAATTATATAAAAGTCTATGTTACATAAGGCATGATATATATGAGTTATCATAAATGATGTTAATTATATTTAGTATATGATAATGTTGACAACCATGGTGCTTAAATACATATTAAAGTCTATGCAAGACTAGAATATTTAAGATATCATTTGTAACGCTCTAGGCCAAAAGTAGTGAATAACTAAGCCAACGAACACTAATTGGCTTATTTCAATCACTTGACCCAAAAGTTTCAAGCTTGTATTGATAAAATATTCATAACTACGACCTTATAAACTAATAATACAACCTCCTGCAATTTATGTGGGACACTTTACCATGGGGTTTTACAATCTCCTCCCCGCCCCCCTTAAATACGCAATGTTCTTGTCGTAAGACCTTACAATTGGGCCTAGATCTTCCCCTCTTTTTTATGTATAATTTGGGTCACCCACTACCTATAGGTTATCCTAAAAGTATGCAAGAAGTCTCATTCTAGTAACACTTCTCACCTTCCTCAGACCTCTTCTCTAAACTGAAACCAGACCCAAATCATTCACCTACTAGTAAAGGTTCCACTTGGATACCGTTTGTAACGTCTTAAGCCAAAAGTAGTGAATAACTAAGCCAAAAAATATTAATGGGCTTATTTCAACCACTTATCCCATAACTTTCAAACTTGTGTTGACATAATCTTATAAATTAGTACCATAACTTCCTACAATCCATATGAGACACTTAACTATGGAGTCTCACATCATTGAACTCTTTTTGTATGAAATGTTAGATGGTACCACTGAACTTCTTTATGTTATTTTTTTAGTATTTGTCTGCATAATTTACATCTTAATAGAACTTAGTTATTTTGTTCACCAATTTGTGTATTTTGAATATATTAACACATATGAACCATTTAGTGATTATATTCAAACTTATGGTTTGCAATTATTTGTTGATGGAACTTTTGTAATATTATCATTTATAATTTTCACAAGTTTTTTTTTTTTGTGAAAGTTCAAAATGTTACATATAAATTTGCAAGTGGTTATTAATGTTAGTTTTGTGATATTATAAATTTATAATATCTATATATTTTATATTATCAAAGTTTAAAATGTTTGAAAAACCGTTGCTTTTAGTAATTGTTGAATGCATTTTATATTAGTAACCGTTGCTTTTAACATGCATCTAATTGTTGCTTTTATGGAAAAAAAGGGGTTGCCTTTTGAATTTATAAGCCGATACCTTTTATCGAATTATCCATTATTGAAATTTCGCATAAACTATTGCCTTTTATCACAAACAGTTATGTCTTAACCTTTGCTTTAACACTCATAATTGTCGTCAAATGATCTTTTATAACCATTGCATTACCTCTCATAACTGTTACCATTCAAAAGGATAAACGATTACATATTTATAAAAAAATTGTTGCAGTAAATTTGCACAAATCGTTATCTTTTTATTTTTAAACTATTACCCTTTGAAGAATTGAAACCATTACATCAACTAGACAATGGTTACTTTTACCATTAGTGGATCCTTTCCTTTTACTAGAGGTAGCAATGGTCAAATTTAACAGATATTGCTACCATAAATCAAAGGCAATAGCTTCATAGACATTGACTATAGTTTAGTATCATTGTTGAAAGCATAAAATGATGCAGTGAGCTCATAGGACTTATATTCTCTTGCTTTGTCCCACTTGTTGTCTTTTCATCTTCCCCTTGCTGTTTTGAGTTCTTGTTTCTTCCTTCAACTGTTCCTTCTAATAGTAACTACCTCATCTAATGGGTTAGTTTCTCTGAAAATAAGATAGTCTATCATGGTTAATACAATCACAAATCACACATCAATTAAGTAAACCCTCATCTTGAACAAATAAGAGGCTTTGTCAATCCCTAATGTATGAATCAATTCGACATTTAAATTAACTTCTACACATACATGAGCAAACTTTCCACATTCCAAACCAATAATATATGAATCATATGAAAGGACCAGGCCCATAGTCTCTCCAAAATCTTCTTAATTGCCAATAAAGAATAATAGTATTCCATCAATAATCCTTAGATACATCCCTAAATTGCCACCAAGTCTAATGTAGCAGTCAATGCTCTAAAGTTTAGTTCTCTCATCTTCTTTTTTCTTTATAGTTAGGTATGCTTTGATAACTAATATAGATCGTTTTCTTATAATCTATGGGAGATCTTTAGCATTATCAAAGAAAATTGTATAAAATCCTAATCCAGCATGGACTAATTTGAAAGAGTTTAGTCTCCTCCAAAGCTTGTGGGGCTTTTCTACCATTAATTCAAACCCTAAGTTTGGCATAAGAGTTTTTACAATCGAAGTATTTTTCTACTATGCTGTAGTAATTTCTCTTTTGCTTTAGAAAGCAAGATATATTATACACCTTAAGTAGCATAAACAATAATCTATTGATCCACATTTTTCATGATTCATCATGACCAAATCCATAGCATTTCCCCATTAAACTTCCCTTAAATGAGTTTCTCATATGCCCCTCACTAAGTCATGAAAGGAAATTGAGCTAAAAGGACTAAAAGAAAGGTTGCAAAAAGGTTTTCAAACTCGCGATTTCACCTAGAATCGTTAGAGGATCTATAGAATCGAAACAAAAAAAAAATCGAGACTTAAAAATGTAAGTTTTCACAACCAATGTCAAATAGGTTTCAAAAAACTATAAATTTACTCATATTAGTTATAAAATACTTGAAATATATTATAGAAACAAAAAATAGAGAAATTGAGATTTTTTTTAAAATTCTTAATTGATAATTTAATATTTATAGAAGAAAGACAAGTAAAGTTGAAACTGATTTTTTTTTTCCATCTTTTTGTTTGTAAAAAGCGATGATCAAAGAAAAACAAATATTTCAACTTCTTTTGAGTTGTTGGTGATACAAACTTAAATATATAGTTTTCATTATAGATTTTTTTATTAAAGTTGGAACTTGAATGAATGTTATAAATATCAAACAATAGAATAGGAGAGAGAGAAAGGGGAAAAAAATTAGAATAAGATAGGGAAGATGATTTAGTGCCCTAATAATCAATGGGCTAATGTAAGTTTAGTTATATATTTTTATTTTTGGCCCATTCAACTTATATATATAGAATTGGCAACTCGATATTGACATGTAAAATCGGTTAAAAACATACGATTCTATAAAAAACGATTTTATACATGAGTTAACTTAAAAAAGCCTCATATAATCACATGGATAAAATCACAATTTTAACAATTGTAATTGCAGCTATTTATATTCATAGGTTGTGGCCCTCCCTTATTAGAGGATAAAGAGAAGGTTAGTCTTTTCCAACTTTGATATAGACGGTCATTGTTTTCATCATTAACTTTATAGGAACTTATTAGATTTTTAGTTTTGTAATTGATATATATGAGTATTCTTTTGAAACTTGTTAGACACTTAGCTTTAGAAGGAGGGTATATAAGTATTCTTTTTTATATCTTACCATAGTGAAAGCAAAAAACAGTGTCAAAATGATACCAATTCTTTTTTTTTTAAAAAAAAAAAAGAACCAAAATAGGAATTAAGGTTTCGTATGTTGTAATTTTGTTAGTTATTATATCAATTAATTGTATATTATTGATTGTCTAATTGAGTTAAAAAATAAAGCCAATAAATAAAATAAATATATATATGACTTATAAACATATCTCTATAAACTTTGATATTGGCTTAATGTGTGAAAATCTAAATATTTTATTTTACCTATCATGATAAACCATAGCGAAATAAAATAATAAAACTTATATATAGAGAAAGAAAGAGAGAATTGAGATCTTCAATCCAGCGTGTCTTTAGGATTTCTCTTCTTCCTTTTCCTATATTCCATTAGTAAAAAAATTAAGAGTAAGCACTATTATAGATGGAAATGCCATGAACTTCAGACGCTTCGGCATACGTTACATTTATACTGTTTGTGCATTCATTTCTCTCCTGAAATCTTGGTGTCTTTACATATGAAAATTTAAGTTTTTACTTCCAACAGGTGGTACCAGGACAATTATGTGTGAAATTGGAGGAATAAAATCATCAAAATTGTATTAAGATTTCAAGCAATATTTATAAGGTGTTGTTTATTCCCAATTTCATATAAGAGGTCATGTCCTTTTTTGCATATCGACGTACATATATATATTTGTTCGTTTTTTCTTTTATTTAAAGTTTAGCATATGTTATATGCACTCATGAAATTACGAATTCGTGAATTCTGACACTGATGGGGAAGGTTTAACATATCAAGGAGCAAACTTCATAATCTGTTGATATTTTACTTTTGTAATTCTTACGTGATCTGTGAATATGTGAATTCTTCAATGCATGCTCCATGTCTAATGGATATGCGAATAGCCTTTTCATGATTTCATATCAACTGCAGTGCATGCCACAACGATTTGCTTCATGCTTAAAGATTATGTCATCATTGTCTCGTCGATTATAGTAGACCTCTGGTATGTGACTCACCGCGATAATTATTTGACCTCAATTGCAAGGACAGTTGATATATTTAGAAATTCTGTAAATTAAAATAAAATTTTAATATATCATGGAACAAAGGGGTTCTTGTATCCGTGCAAGTTGATCTCCATATATTATAGATTTATATTATCTGTAAACTTTTATTATGGAATAAATAGATTTCTTTTCTACAAATCTTGTCTAATATTTGAGGATAAATTGTAATATTATGTTGTCAAAGTGACCTTTATTATTTATAATTATTTTGAAATATTTAGACTCTAGATATTTATATTTATGCAAATAAGAATCGGCTCAGAGAAAGATTATTATTTATAATTATTTTGAAATATTTAGACTCTAGATATTTATATTTATGCAAATAAGAATCGGCTCAGAGAAAGATTATTATTTGACCAGATGATAGACATATAATAATAAATATGTGATAATTTCGATTACTTGCATTCAATTTTATTAGCACAAAGGAAAGTAAGCTATTGGCAAAATTATTTACTAATGTTTCTTATTGTATTTGAGGACACCATTTACAGTTGATATTTCTATTTAAAGACTAAATATAATTTATGTGCTAAGTATCTCATAGTGGCCCAATTAAAGTATTTACTTTGTTATCGATCACTATTAATTAGATCAATTATGCATGATAATTATAATTTTTTATTTTATATTTATCCATACATTAAAGTGAGAAATTGTAACTAACTATGAGCACATTTTATTGTTTCTTTAGTTAGTGCAACCTCTATTTCTACCACTTTGAATAACATTCCATTGCTTAATGTTACGAACTTCAAGAAATGAAAGGAACATATCACCATTTTGCATGGATGCATGGATCTTGACTATACGATCAAGACTAACGAACCTCCTATCTTTACTAATGAATCTGTTGCTGAAGAAAAAACGATCTATGAAAAGTGGTAGCGTTCTAACCACATGAATCTAATGATCATGATGCATTCTATTCCGAATACCATTACGGGAATCATGCCTAAGGAGAAAAATCTGAAAAGGTTCCTTAGCTAAATAGAAGATCGATTTGCAAGTTATAAAAAGGCCAAAACGAGCATTATTCTTGTAAAGTTTGTTTCTATGCGGTATAATGGCAAAGGAAATATAAGGGTGTATATCATGGAGATGTTTAATCTTGTTATAAGACTAAAGGCCTTAAAGTTGGAATTGTTTAATGGCATTCTTGTGCACCTAGTCTTGATCTCTCTTCCTACTTAGTTTTGTACTTTCAAGATAAGTTACAGCACTTAGAAAGAAAAATGGACATTAAATGAGCTTATTGCATAATATGTGTAAGACGAAGAAAGATTGATACAAGAGAAGACTAAAAGTGCTCATATAATGACTCACTCTCACGATAAGACTCCCAAGAAAAGAAAAATAGATTATAAGGGTAAAGGAGCTATATATGCTGCGACTTCACATTTGCATCAAAAATAAGATAAGGGTACCACTTGTTTCTTTTGCAAGAAGGCTAGTCATATGAAGAAGGATTGTCAAAGAAAGATGAACTTCTTAACTTTGTTTATTCAAAAGTTAATTTAGTTTTAATACCAACCCACACTTGGTGAATAAATATAAGTGCAACAATTTGCATAAGTGTAACTCTACAGGGTTGTCTAAGGAGCCGAATTCCAAGTGATGCTGAAAGATTCATCTATATGGACAATGGCAATAAAGTTCCTATTGAAGCTATTGGCGTATTTAGATTACAATTAGACTCTAATTGTTATTTAAATTTGGAAGAAACTTATTATGTATCATCATTTAGATGGAATTTAATTTTTGTCTCTTGTTTGGACAAATCTGGTTATCTTTGTTTATTTGGAGATGAAAAATTTAGTTTTTTTCAATATTCAAATATTATTGCTACTGGTACTTTAATTGATGATCTATACAAATTGAATTTGCATGCCTTATATATAGAAGAAATCTTGCATACAAGTAATTGTAGTATAAAGCAAAAATTAACTAATGAGAATTCCTTTACATTATGGCATAAGCATTTGGGATATATTTCCAAACAAAGGATTCAAAGGCTTATATCAGAAGAAATTATGAATTCTCTTAAATTTTCATATTTTGAAATATGCATTAAATATATCAAGAAAAAAACAAACAAATATTAAGGAAAGAGGTGTAGAAAACAGTTATAACATCTTGGAATTAATATATATTAATATATATAGTCCATTTCCTATAGCTTCATGGAATGTTTAACAATATTTTTTTACTTTTAGATATCACTATTCTCATTATGGGTATCCATACTTAATACATGAGAAGTTACAGTTCTTAGATATTTTTAAGGAATATAAAGATGAAGTTGAAAACCAAATTAATAAGAAAATTAAAGCTATTAGATCCGATCGTAGTAGTGAATGCTATGGTAGATTTGATGGATCGAGTGAACAATGTCCTGATCCCTTTGTGAGGTACTTAAAGGATTGTATAATTGTTCCTCAATACACTATGTCAGGCTAACCAAGTCAGAATGGTATAGTTGAGAGATGTAATAGAACTCTAAAGGATATAATTAGAAGTATAATTAGTCATTCTTCTTTACCAGAATTACTTTGGGGCCCCATTTTTGCCCACCTCGATTTTATATTTAATTCAAAACCTTGATGCGAGAAAAGAGGCCAATATATGAAAAAATTTCAAAAAATGAAAAAAATCAAGAAAAAAAATAAAATAAAATATTGAAAATTCATAAAAAGTGTGGCATGGTGGTCCATTTGAGTCGATTTAGGTAGAAAATAATTTTATCAGATTTAAAATAACTTTTGGAGTTAAAATAAACATATATGATTTGATTAAGTTAAGAATTCCAAACAAAATAAGCATTTAACCCAGTTAAGCTAACTCATTTTAAAATATTTTGAAGGTATATATTTTTAAGAGACCATGGCCTCAAACTGTAGCTCAATCGAAGTTACAATGAGCATTATATGGCAATTTAAATTTTTTAATAAAAGTAAAACATGAGTAGAAAATAAGACCTTAATTTAATTAAATTGGATAAATTTTGAAAATATTTTGAACATATATTATTAGACCTCACAATAAGTTGAAGAGGAAAATGTAATTCTAAAAGTTGAGTAATTAATCGGATTTTATTTAGATGATGCTTTTAAAAAATAATAATAATTAAAAAAAGAAGAAAATAAGGTTGTTTGTACAACCAAAAGAAGTAAAATGAAAAAAAAAAAAAGAGAAAAAAAAAACCCAAAAAAATTAGCAATACGTGGCACCATTTATCAGCTAACATGTGGTTAAATGGTACCATTAAGATTGCATCACATGGCATGTGAGGGTTACACTTCGACCCTCATTGTTCTCTTTCCTTATTTCTTCTTTCTTCTCACCCTTTCCTTTTCTACTTTTTTCTACAATACAATAGGTTGTTTTTAAAATAAGAAACAAAATGGACTCTTAAAATATCTGATTTGATCTGATTTTTTTACATCCAAAATTTAGTAAAACTATGGAATAGAAAGGGCAACCAAAGCACATTATTTTGGTTCAAAAAAATTAAAATAATAATAAAGGAAACATGCCCCAGTGGAAAAAATATATAAAAGGAAATCTTATAATAAACTAGTTTAGCACATCTTTGGGAAAATGTAAAATTGAATCTTTTAAAGTAAACCTACCACGAAATTAACATCTAAAATTGGTAACAAGACAAGAAGAATGATTTTAACCATTTATTTGATGAAATTGTATCTAAAGTTTACCAAAATCGGGGAAAAAATGGAAAAAATATAAAAATAGATTGAATCTTCATTATACAAAAAGATTTAATCTTCCTACACAAAAGGAACGTTTTTTGACCACCAAGTACGACCCCACACTATAAATAGAACTCTCTACTACTCATTTCAACAAACAATTGCAATCATTATCAAGTAGAATAAGGGAATTTCTCATATTTTCAATGCAAGAGCTAGTTTAGGGTTTTACTGGAGAATCCAAGTTTGTTTGGGAAAATTAAAGTAGTGGAGCACGAATTCTTCTAAAATTAGTAGAAGGATTTTGAAGGTTAGGAAGTTAGGAGTCAGAAACCATCATTACCTTGCTAGATATCGCCTAAAAACCCCTGAAACTAGCCTCTAGTTTGTTACTGCGTAAGGTAAGTTTCCATAACTTTAAATTGTTCTTGAGTGTTCTTATGATTTTGATAACTTTTCATTTACGATAACCCTTGTAACCTTGTTTTATGTGTTAAATTAGATATTTTGATTCATAATTTTTATGTTTTTGTTATAATTCTTATTTGTATATTATTGTGTTTGATGCTTTTGTAATGTTAAATGTATAAAAAATGTGTTTGTTCTTGGTGAATAAAATTAAAAAAAAAGAAGAAGATGATTTTGATTTTAATGATTTTGGTGAATAAGTTGATCGAAATTCTTGTTTGTATAATATAGAAATCCATTGATTGATGCTATCTTAATGTTGAATGAGTAAAATAAATGTGTAACATGTTTAGAATAAAAAGGGTGTTCATCTTGTTTATTTGATAATTGAATTGTAAAATATTGCTTACAATCCTTGTTAGTGTTGTAGATAACTTATTTTTGCGAATTTTTTAAATTTCAAATTTGCCACAAACTACATTAATTTTTATTCGGTTAGTTTATTAAAAATAGTGGTTAATAAAATAGCGAAATTATTTAGTTGGGTAGATTAGTAGTTTAATTATTGCATGCATTAGGATTTAAATTTTAGCTTTATTACAATAGAATAATTAGTTTAGTTTAATATTTAGTTTAATTAATTAGTTTAGGCTAGTTAGATTAGGAAAAAAAAAAGCAGAAAAAAGAAAAAGAGAATGGACGAATTTAGTACTAGGCACATAACCTTCACTTACTGGTACGTAGGAGGTGATGCGCTTGTAGATATCATATGCCTACTATCTTCTTCACCAATGAGCATAGAAAGCTCAAAAATAGGGGAAAAAATGGAGATTTTAAACTAGAATTTTCTGGTATAATTTATACTCGATTTTTAATAGAGTTTTGTTGGAAAAATCATTGTAAATCCATAGGAATCAACATAAATCTAATTTAACTTTAAGGATTTACACAAATTGGATCGTAGCTAAAATTAAAATAGATCATATCTTTTCACTTGAAGATTTTAGATTCGATTTAAACTTATTTTAGGGGATCCAAAGCTTGTGTACAGAACTCCTATAAATAGGTTGGCATACTTAAGCATGAAAGTAAATAAAAAAATTGGGTAATAATGCTTGCAAAATTAAAGAAATCCATGCTTGCTCTCTCTAGTTAGGTACTTGAAACCTAAGCATGAAAGTAAATCAAAAAATTGTGTAGTAATAGTTTGGACAATTTCATACTTTTTTCTTATTTTTTTTATAATTTTCTTTAATTATTTAGTATTGTTTTAGCTTATTTCAAGTATTTTAAGTAATTTCGGGTATTTTTACCTACACTTAAATATATATATAGTACAAGTAAATAATCTTAAATATTATTTATATTATTTTATTATTTTTAGTATGCATATAATTTATTTTTATCAATTCATTAATTATCAGAACTCGTTTTGCGCATTTCTGATAAATAATAGGTAGTATATATATAATTCAATATTATAATATTAATTATTTTATTATTTATTTTTCTAAATTCAAACTCACAGGATCACTTTTACTATTATTTCTAGAGCTTCCTCGCTAAATTTAGCCTTGGTCAAATAATTTATGCAATCATCCTAAATTTTGCAAACGATTTTCAAACCAACCAATTATGAGTTTATCACCTATTTTTATAGGACCTCACAATAAGTTCAGTTTGCTTCAATTTTCTAAGAAGACATTGAGAAAAGAAGCAATGAAGCGTATCTCGTATGCATTAGCAGTAGAGAATCTTATATATGCTCAAGTTTGTATACGTTTGGATATTATGTACATTGTTGGAATGCTTGATAGATATTTGAGTAATACTAGCATAGATCATTAGAAAGCAACAAAGCTTGTTATGCGATACCTGTAAAAAACAAAGAATTATATGATTACATTACAGAGGTTTGATCATCTGGAGATTGTAGGTTATTTCGACTCCAATTATACTAAATGTCTTTATAACAGAAAGTCCACTTTTGGTTATGTTTTCTTTATCGCTTGTGAGGCTGTATTGGAAAAGTGTCAAATAGACACTAACAGCTTCTTGTACAATGAAGGTATAATTTATTACTTGCTGTGAGGCATCAAATTAAGGAACATGGTTTTTGACTGCAAATTGTTGATGATAGTACAAAACCATTGAAGATTAATTGTGATAATAAGGTTGCTGAATTATATTCCAAGAAGAACAGAAGCTTATCAATATTAAAACATATTGACATAAAGTTTCTTGTTTGTAAAGAGAGTTCAAAGTTCATAAGTACTAGTTGAACATATTAGTATAACATCTCATGATTACAGATTTGCTTATTAAAGGTTTACCAACTGAAGTGTTTTATGAGCATGTTGCTCGTATGGGTGTTGTTAATTTTGATGATGTATTGGTATAGTGAAAGATTTTTTTTTAGTTGATATTCAGTTGTATATTAGATTTTGTTATAATTAACTCACATATGGTTATTTCTTAAATGCTCTGAAATAAAATTTTATATATTTCAATTGCAATTTTGCATAAAGTGTGGACTATATTATGTGTTATAGAGAAGGATTTGTTGAAAATAGGTATGTTAAGAACCACATTACACATAATTTCTATGCTACACATCTATACTTGATTTATGTCATTAATTATATTGATATTATGACCATTAATGAGTCTTGTCATGGAAAACAATGACAAGGGTCACTTTAATCTTATATTAATATGTTTGATGGACCAAATTGTTTGGAGATGAGACTCAACATAAATAATAAAAGTTTGATCTCATAAAGATTTTACAATATACAATTATCAGGTGATAGATGTGTTCAAGTAGGATATTATTGTGATTTTGTAAGTTATTATATTAATTAATTGTATATTATTAACCGTCTAATTGAGTTAAAAATTTAAGCCGACAAATGAAAGTAATCATTTAGTTGATATGTATATATATAGCCCATAAACTCATCTCTATGGGCTTTGGTATATGCTCAATGCATAAAAATGTAAGAATTTTATTTCACCTATCGTGATGGATTATAGTGAAATAAAATAAGAAAGCCTTTATAAGGTTAAAGTCACTAGTCTAGTAATATATATTTAGGGTTTCTCTTCTGCCTTTTCCTATCCCATCAGTGAGAAAATTAAGAGTAAGCATAATCATAGACTAAAAGATTGTAATCTTAAAAAAAAAAGGTTCATTTTATAGATTCACGTACGCTTTCACATGCACATGGATGGATCTAACAGGGGCTTAAAAGAGGACCTAACCCCTTAGGCTCGAGAACAATTAATTATCTAAAATTATTTTAAAAGTAAAAAGGGTATGTTATATTTATATGTTAGAGTATAAATATTATCATATAACTTAACATGGTTAAGTGGATAAGTTTTTACTTTTACATACTTTTTTAGGTTGCATTTATTGTCTATCATAAATAGTTTTCATTATTTTTTTACTTTTTTTTGCTTTACAATAACTATAAAAATAAATTCCACTAATAAAAAATGATATTCAATTAAATAAATTTTCATTAAACACTATTTATTCACAAGTAACTTTATCGTAAATGATAATTATATTATTAATTTTAAAAGTCTTTTGATAAATTCATTATAAGGAAATTATTGAATATTATTCGTTATATTATGTTATCTTTTTCATTATACTTGTAATTTTGTATAAATACTTATTTCAATTTATTTTTCTTAATAACAAAATTTACACAAGCTTTGTGTGTTGATTTTTTTTTTTATAAGTTGACAAATTTATTTTAATTTATATATATATATATATATCGCAAAGAAAAAAATAAAAGGTTATTCTTATAATCTTTTATAAAGTAATTTAAGTACTAATAATCAATTCATAAAAAGATTTAGAATTTTTTAATTTGATATTAAATTGTATTACGAGGTGCACTTTTTCAATAAAATCCATTTGTGTATATAAGATGCTTTGAAATTATAATAATAAGTAGATTTTTTCACCCATAATTCTAATATTAATTTGAATAATGTGAGTCCGGCTCCCCAGTCTCACAACTTTGCATCTGTCCCAATGCATTCATTACAATTATATTATTTGTGTTCTAATTTCCCACATGAGATCTTGGTGTGCTTGCATATCGAAATCTAAGTTTTTATTTCTAGCATCATAAGCATGCATATAGGATGAAAGGTTGTATCGTGTAGTCAATTAAGGGCCCATTTGATTCATCTTTTTCCTGCTCTTTGAATTTTGCGTTTAATAAGAATAAAATATAAAAAGGTTGAAATATAATTTTACACATACTACTCTTATAAAATTAAATAGCTAATGAATCTCAATAAAGTTAAATTTATTTACCCTTTACCTTATTAATATTTAGAAAAATACTAACTAAAATAATCATCTCTAATATACAAAATATATTTTTTCAAATATTTTCTCTTAAAAGTATATGAATTTTTATTTTTCAATTTTGATACTCCAATTACCATATTTATTATAATTATGAAATAGAAATATATAAGATCAAATACAAAATAGATATAGAGAAGATATAGATAAAGAAAAGATAATCCCAATAAGACCTAGGCTTGGTAAAAGTGAGCCTCAACCAGGCTTAACAGGACTTTGTGATCAAATTCAAACTTAGGGGAATGACAATTGAATTCGAGGAACTTCCAAAGCAACGTGTGTCTGTTGTTGGAATTGAACAAGTAGTTGATTAGTAGGCAATACCAAGCGTTATCATATAATTATGATAAAAATGAACACTCAATGATTTTTCTTTGGTGACAGCACTCAAATGACATTGAAAGTAAACATTGAACAAGATCACTAGTATGGGGCTAGCGCTGTCTTGCTTTCTAAACCTGCAGTGTCTTATGATAAATGGTATTGCAGCCATGATGTTGCTCCAAGATGTGATTGCCATGGTTGAAGTACGAAACGGAATTAGCAGTGTCATTTGTTATTTTTTATAAAACAAATATGGGTTGGTGTAGAGTATTATTTTATGTAAGAAAGAGAGCACAAATTTTAATAGGTTTTATGTTTTCTTTTTTTCATTTCTCAGTTCTTGCCGATAGTTGGTTGAGGTCTGCATGTACTAGGCCTACAAAACAGTTCATAATGAGGGGATGCTAAGGGGTTGTCCGGTGTGGCCACTTCAATGCCTAAGTCAGCAATAGGTTTTCTATGGAATAGAGTACTAAGTGCGCAGGTTTGGAATATAGAGTTTATAGAGAGGGTTACCATTGGGTAAATGTCTAGTATTTATAATGGAGTAGAGTTGATCGTTGGAGATTAGTTGGCAGGAGAGATCTTCTCCTGCAAGTGTGGGAGAGTGGAGTTATCGTGTCCGACGTGTCCCTCATATTTAGGACATAATTGTTTTATCCTTTTCTTATAGTTCATGGCCGTTACAGTTCTTTGTGGGCCTAGGTTATTAAGGGCTAGGCCCAAGGCCTACAAAGGCAAGCCTAGGGACGCAAGGTTTGACGGATCTGGTTGAGCCTAAGAGGTCTCTACACAAAGTACCCTATCAACACTTCTCCACCCCCCCTCCCCCCGCTTTAATCTCATTGCTGAGGAAGAGGAAAGGAGAAGGAATGCATGTGCCACTCAAGCGTGATCAATTTGACTCTAGGAAGTTTGATCTGATGCCATGATGTTGACACAATGAGGTTGTAGATCTGAAGTGATGGATGAATCGAGGTGAGAATGCCCGAAGTGGTGAGTTGTCTTAGGCAATAGTCTGCTGGTCTAAAGGTATTCGAGGCTAAGCGAGCAGGGGTACTAAGGTGCTCCAATGCTACGGATCAATTTGCTTGGACAGGGCTTGATAAGGGCCAAGCGGACATAGGTGCATCATGTCTTTGTAACGTCAACCAGGTGTAGATCGAATGGGCCCCAAAGAAGCTTCCTATTAAAGGGACTTTCCAAAATGCAACTTTTGCTCGCTTGTATTCCGTGCATTAAATGCGACATGACAAGTGTTGTGTTGCAGCAAACTAGCATGCAACAACATGCTTTCCGCCCTTTTAAAGGTGGCTGACCGATCAAGATGCTTTCCACGTATTTGCTAGGCAGCATTTTAAGGGATTCATGTTTATACGTATCCCCATAACCGCCTTTACGGCTTCCTAAGCAGTTTTCCTATAAATAGGAGGATTGTAAAGAGAGACCACTTTTCTGCAATCTTTTCATTCAATTGTCATAATTTTTACGTTCGCATTTCAACTCTTAAACCTTCTTTGGAGGCTTTAATTTTTATTTTCAAGAATCACAAGCATGTCTATCAATAGGGGTGAAGCTAGCTCTTCTTCGCTAGAACTTACCTTCAGTTCAGATTCTATAAGGAACGATCCTCCTCAAGCATAGGAAGGCAAAACATTGTCACTAGCACAACTAGACCAACCTATGAAGATGGCTGTGGAGGCATTGGATAGAGCCAGATTCATCAATACCATCCCTAGAGACGTATATGCAGATATCCCCTTACCCCCTGCCAAGGATTTGTTCAATACGCTTGGTACGAAGAAGGGGCTTGACGGCTGTATAAGCAAAAGTAAGGATTCTTCCCTCAGTTGGGTCATCAGCAACTTCCTTGTGGTGGCTAGGAGATCAACACTGCGAAGACTATAGAAAGGTATTTCCAGTGCTCAATCTCCGAGCTCTTCCCCAGCATAAAGAAAGCTATGGTAGAGAAGTAGGTTGAAGGTATTGGTTCATTCCTACATACCTGTTTGTTGTGTTAGTGTCGAGGTGCTTCATCTGACGCTTGTAAGATGGGTGGACTTCCTTGGCTGTGCTGGTTACAATGGTGTTTTACAAATAGCAGTGGTAGTTTCCTTTGATTTCACCTTGTTTTCTTTTTTTAGATCGGTCTTCTTGTAAGTAAAAGCTTGGGTCTGAGGGTTCCTGCTGGTTACGGTGGTGTTTTACAAATAGTAGTGGTAGTTTCCTTTGATTTCACCTTGTTTTCTTTTTTTAGATCGATCTTCTTGTAAGTAAAAGCTTGGGTTTGAGGGTTCCTCGTCCGTCTGTGGATGATTTGATGAGCCGGCGCCAAGCACGGTCAAAGGCAGGTCAGTCGATAGGGAAGGCGACAAAGCTGAAGCTAAGGCTTGAAGAGACCAGCAAGCCACGACTAAAGCTTGTACCTTAGGGGATTCCCCTTGTCATTTGAGACAAGCCAACGGTCTTAGCATCATTAAGCATGGCTCTGCCTGTTCTTACTATCCATTTGTCTAAGCCCATCCTCATCGGCGACAAAGGTGTCGAGGCAGAGGGGCTCGACGTACAAGTGCTTTCCCCTCCGAGGGTAGCTAAAGAAGGAATCGAAGAGATAGCCGCCCCACCTACAGTCGTAAGCGAAAAACATAAGGCTCTTGAGGTACCCGGAGAGCTAGGTCTAGGGACAAAGAGGTAAAGCAAGGGAACCTTTATCCAAGGGGAAATGGAATGAGTGGCCCTTAGCTCATCCCTTCCAAAGTGTGGATGACGTTGGGGATGAGTTTTTAGACGTCCTCAATAATTTTCGAAAGACCGGGTTAAGGCTAGACTCATTCATAGAAGCGCCATACACTTCCATGGACGAGGTATTGAAAAGGGGGGTCCTTAAGATGGAGAAGAAGAAGGTTCAAAGGAAGATCCTGTGGCCGAAATGGGAGGTTCGTGCTGGCGACTTGATGTTATGGTACTGGACCTTCGGTTACCAAGCTTCAATGGCATCTTATACGCCTGGTGATTGGGCTATGCTAGAAAGGATCTCCCAAGAGGGTGTGGGTGACCCGATACAAATTGCAGGCCACTTGAGTATCCTAATGCGATGGGTAGGTCTTCCATGTTGTTGTTATGTTTTGTTTTAGCATCTTATACTAACCTATGGGTTTTATTTTCTTCTTGCAATACCATGGCTAAGTGCTCCTTGAATTGAGCAAGTCTCATGTTACCCAAAAAAAGGTAACTAGATTGCGGGAGGAGTTACATCAGCAAAAGAAGTGCCTGCTAGGGGCGAAGACTTCTAGCAAGAGGTACTTGAGAAAATTTGCTTAAGCTAACAAACGCTTTCTTTGCCTTATTATGTAGGTGACAAGGCTTCAGGCGAGGCTCAAGCATGTAAAGCAGGAGAGGGGCAAAGTAAAGAGGGATGTCCGGAAGGTTACAGAATTAAAGGCTTGGCTGGAGAACAAGCAGAAGACTAAGGCTTGTCTCTCGCAACGACTGGAGGAGGAGGGCGTAGCTAGGGCCCAACTCGAAAAAGAAAATGCTAAGCTGAAGGCTTCCATTGCCAGGCTAAAGACTAAGCTGGTGATGAAGGCGTCCGAGTGTGATGATACTAGGTTGCATCGCTTGAGCTGGCCGGTTTGAAGGCTACTCTGGAGCAATAGGTCGGGGAGTTGTAGGGCAGGGTTTTGGAGATAGAAGAGATCATCTTCAAGATGAAGAGCGGGGAAGTCCTTAGTGATGCTACCACAAGGAAGGCAGTCGCTGACTACAGGGCTACTAAGGAGTGGCTAGAGGAGCTGGAGGACTTGTTTACTGATTTCGCCAGCTTCACCAGGAGAGAAATCCTCTCCCATTATCTAGATCTAGACTTGAGCTTCCTTGATTTTCTGGACTCCCCCACCTTCAATGAGAAGAGAAAATCCCTAGCGAGGGAAGAGTCCACTCGAGTAATCGTCGCAGACGCAAGTACGTCCTTTAGTGCCGAGGTGGTGCAGGGCGCTTTTACCTCCTACCTCACCTCGACAACTCTGTAGGAGGATGCCTCAGAAGCTGTCTCTGGGGATGATCCACTCGTGAGGGGTGCCATCGCTCTTGATTTACATGTTTCATGCACCCTTACGGCTCAAGGGCTACTTGTTAAAGTGCCTACAGATCAGCGCTCAAAGCAAATTGATGCCTTAGATTTTTCGAAGTTACCCGAGCTAGTTGATCTTAAGCGATAGTGGGATTCTGTAATTTCCCCTTTTTTTTTCCTTCTTCTTTTTATGTATCTAGATAGGGCTGGGATGCTGGCCTTTGCTCTATAAATAAATTTGTATGATAAATAAATGAAGTTTTTCGAAAGTCTCACTGTTTTGATTAAATTTTGTAGACCTTTAGTGAAGGTCTTGTTGGGAGAGTTCCTCTGTACAAGGGGTCTTTCCCTTTGCCAAGGTTACCCTATGGGGTCAGGTTGGTGGCGTTTCGACTTGCCCTGATCATGGGAGTTTCTCTGTGTAAGGGGTATTTCCCCTTGCCGAGGTTACCTTAAGGGAGTCAGGTTGGTGGCGTTTTGACTTGCCCAGTTTGTACGAGTTCCTCTGTACAAAGGGTGTTTCCCCTTGCCGAGTTTATCATAAGGGGGTCATGTTGATGGCGTATCGACTTGCCCGGTTCATGGGAGTTCCTCTGTGCAAGGAGTGTTTCCCCTTGCTAAGGTTACCCTATGGGGGTCGAGTCAATGGCGTTCCGACCTGCTCGAGTAACTATTCGTATGCCTTTTTGAAAGGTTGGTAAGGTGACTGAAATAAAAGGAGAAGGAGAGAAGTATGCAATCAATTGAGAGCTTTTTATTTTGAGTCAAATTGAAAATAAAACTATACATCATGAAATTTTAATCAAAGTAGAGGTATAGATTGTTGGTGTTCCAAGTGCATAGGATAAGCTTGCCATCCAATCTTTTTAGCCTGTATGCTCTATTGCCCAATTTCTCCCTGATTTAGACTGGGTCTTCTTAATTGGGGGCCAACTTGCCCTGGCCTTGTCGTGAACTGGTGGCCTCCAATTTTTAGCACACCAGGTCACCGACCTCGAATTCCTTGTATCGAACCTTCTGATCATAATATCGGGCAGGCCAATGTTGGTATGTAGTTACCCAAGTAGCAACGAGGTCTCTAATTTCCTCGATTGTGTTTATGCTTGCTTGCAATAATGAGTCATTCAGGGTGGCATTGAAACTTCAAGTCTGGATATTGGGGAGTTCAAGTTCGATAGGAAGGACAACTTCTAACCCGAAAGCTAGACGGAAGGGGGTATCACCTGTCGAAATGCGATGTGTAGTCCTGTACCCCCACAAGATATTAGGCAACTCATTAGCCTAGGTAACATGAGATTGGTCCACGTGCTTCTTTAGGCTATCTAAAATGACTCGATTGGTCGCCTCCACTTGTCCTTTCAATTGGAGGTGGGCAACCGAGTTAAATTGCGCGACGATGTAGTGCTTAGCATAAAACTCCCTGAACTTGGGGTTGTCGAATTGTTTGTTGTTGTCTATGATCAGTGCGTGGGGGACTCTAAACTGGGAGAGAATGTTATTTCTGATGAATGACTTTACGTTCCTCTCCATGATCCTGGCTACGGCTTCGGCCTCTACCCTCTTCGTAAAGTAATCCATGACGACAATTATGAACTGCCGTCTTCTTGATGCTTTCGAGAAGGCATCGAAGATATCGATCCCCCATTGGGCAAACAACCATGGGCTTGTTAGGGGTTAGAGTGCGGTGTTGGGTGCGTGATTGATTAGGGTGTGCTTTTGGCATTACAGGCACTTCTAGGTTACGGCCTTTGCATCTTACCTCATGGTGGGTTAATAATATCTAAGCCGTAACGCCTAAAGGTACAGGGTTTGGGATTGGATGTAATTGCTGTACACTCCGACGTGTAGCTCCTCAATGACGTGTAGCCCTTCCCCTTCTTAAAGACACCGAAGTAAGGGGTAGCTGATTCCCCTGCGATATAAGACGCTATCAATCAGTGTATAATTGGTAGCGTGGTATCAAAGCTTCTTCAACTCCCTCTTGTCCTCTAGCAACGTTCCCTCCTCCAAGTAACTTTAGATGGAATCCATCCAGCTCAGCTCTGGTGTCGCCGTGGTTAGTTCCAAAATTTTGGTCAAGCTTGGAGCTATGCTTTTTTCTAGTAGGTACTCGATGAAGATCTTGCTATCCTTCATCTTGGGCTTCCGTATGCTAGAGGAGGCTAGCTTAGATAGCCAGTCAGCTACTAATTTTTCCATTTGAAGGATTTTCTCGATGTCCCAAGAGAGGAAGTCCACTAGGAGCCTTCTCGCCTTCTCTAAGTACCTGGCCATGGGGTTATTCCTAGTCTCATATTCACCCCAGACCTACTGTACAATAGGCATGGAGTCCGAGAATATCTGCAGCTGTTCGGCCCCAATCTCCTTGGCTAGCTTTGGGCCTGTAATAAGCGCCGCGTACTCGGATTCATTGTTGATGGAGTCAAACCCTAACTTAAGGGCGTAACAAATGGTGACATTATAAGGGCTGGTCAACACAAGGCCTGCATCTCCACCTCAAGTAGTGGATGATTTATCGATGTGAAGAGTTCATACTGGCTTGTTATCGCTCAAGGCTGTTTCTTCTCCGATATATTCTACCATGAAGTCGGCCAAGACTTGTGCTTTGTAGGTAGTTCGCGGTTGGTACTAGATTCCATACATGCTCAATTCCATTACGTACTTCATCATCCGTCTGGATGCATCAGGTTTCTGTAGCATGGTGCGCAATGGCTGGTTTATAAGTACAATCACCTGGTATGCCTAAAAGTAGGGCCTTAGCCGTTTGGTAGTAATGACAACAACTAGCGTAAATTTTTCTACTTAGGTTTACCTAACCTCAAGCCCATGCAGTATATGGTTGACGTAATATACCAGCCTGTGTTCTCTTCTATTCGCTCTAACCAACACGGAGGAGAGAGCCCGATTGCAAACAACCAAGTACAAAAATACATCCTTTCCTTGGATGGGCTTAAAGAGGACTGATGGATGGGTGAGGAAGTCTTGAAGCTATTGAAAGGTAGCGACGCACTTCGAAGTCCATTCGAAACCCTTAGGATTTTTGAGGATTTTGAAGAACTCAGTGCATCTATCGACACTCTTCGAAATGAATCTGCTCGAGGTAGCTACAATGTCAGTAAACTTTTGTACGTCTCGGACTGAAGTTGGGGGTTTCAATCCTCTGATGGCTGTGATCTTCTCAAGATTAGCCTTGATGCCTCTCTAGGTGACCAGAAATCCGAGAAACTTGCTAGAGCCAACGCCGAAGACGCACTTATGGGGGTTCAGCTTCATGTCATATGTATGTATTCGGTCGAAGGCTTCTTGAAGATCTTTGACATAATTGATCAGTTTCTAACTCTTGAAAATCATGTCATCGACATACACCTCCATGTTATATCCGATTTAGGGCTTAAACAATTTCATCACCATCGGCTAGTATGTAGCCCCAGCTTTTTTCAGTCCGAACGGCATCACAGTATAGCAGTATGTACCATAGTCGGTGATGAAGGAGGTATGGACTTCATCCTTTTGGTCCATTTTGATCTGGTTGTATCTTGAGAAGGCATCCATAAAGCTCAATAGAGCGTATCCTGATGTAGAATCGACAAGCTGGTCGATTATGGGGAAGGGAAAACAATTTTTAAGGTAGGCTTTGTTATGGTTAGTATAATCGACATACATGCACCACTTCCCATTCTTCTTTTTCACATGTACCACGTTTGCCAGCCATGTCGGGTACTTTTCCTCCCTTATAAAGCCGGCTTTGAGCAGCTTCTACACTTTCTCCTCGATTGTGGCCTACCGTTCTGGGGAAAAATGCCTATTTTTTTGTTTGACAGGCTGTATTATAGTGTCGATGTTGAGGTTATAGGTTGCTAAGTCGGGGGAAATTCCAAGCATATCAAACTTCGACCAGGAGAACTTATCTAAATTTGCCTATAAGTGGGCAATGATTTCATCCTTCACGTTGGTTGGGGTCTTGATCTCAACTTTTGTTGTATAGTCTAGAGAGTCGCCAATCTGGACATCTTCAGTATTTTCTTCGGGCTCGCCCCTCTCAGCCGGTCTCTCTTGCTGGCTTGTCTCTAGGGTGAAGATGCCATCGCCTTTGGCCACCTTGACATATAACTTTCGCGAGAGGTTCTGATCGCACCTGTATACTCTTACCCCCACGAGCATCGAGGATTTGGCCTTGAGATGTAGGGAAGGTATGATCATCCCAAATGCGTTTCGGCTTGGTCTTCCCAAGAGCGCATTATAAGGGGAGGGACAATTGATCACAACGAACTTTACTGGTCATTTTGCCAAGTGGTCGTCATCACTAAGTTCCATGTCTAACGTAATGATGCCCTTGGCTCGGACCGTACTGTTGTTGAAGCCGATCAGATTGTTGTGGTATAACTTCATCTTTACTGGCAGCTTCTTCCTCATCTGGTCATATGTGTGGAGGAAGAGTATGTCGGTAGAGTTGCTAGTGTCCATCATGATCTTCAGGACCTCAAATTTTGAGATCCTAGCCCCAATCACCAAGGTGTCTTAGTGGGGAGTGTCGACCCCTTTGAGGTCGGCATTAGAGATGGAGAGGGAGGTGTCTAACTTTTGTCTCTTCTCCCTAATTGCCAACACCTCTGATTGGGTGTTAATCAAGTTGCTAATGCTCGGCCAGCTCCCAGGGTGCGGGCCCCTTATAATTACATTTATGACATCGTTGGGGGCACAATCATTATAGCAGTTGTTATGCTGCCTCGCTTGGGCATCCTCAGTCTATCGCCTTTGAGGTGCCTTGAAGAAGCCACGTTGAATGGCGTATTCGATGGCGTTTTTCAACTAGAAGCACTCTTCAATTTTATGGTTGTAATCATCATGGAACCGACAATATTTGTCAAAGTTTCAACGACTGGGGTTTCCTTACATTTTCTGCAGCCTCTACAGCAAGTTTTGGTGCTTCACCTCGGATTAGACTTGGGTTATGGGTCTATTCAGAGGCTTGTATTGGTTGTAAATGGGAGGGGGAAGAGGGTTGCGCTCTACTCAGTGTTTCTTCTTCTTGGAGCTTTCTCCCTCAAGGCTGCTTAGCATTCTTCCGTCGAGGCAATCTTTAATGGACAATTTCTCCTTATCCTGCTTTCTACCTGTCCTTTTTCGATCGGCGTTGTGCCTGGCATGAATGTTATCTTCCTAGTCGATGTACTTCTAGGCTTTATTCCATAAGTCGATCAAGGTCCTTGGCTTGCTCTTTGTAAGCGATTGGAAGAAATCTCCCAAAGGTCTAATGCCAAGCTGCGTAGAATAGACAGCAACTCCCTTGTCCAGTTGAGGGATCTTTACCACGGCATTATTGAACTGGGTTACATAGTCGCGCAGGGACTCGCCTTCACCCTGCCTTACCAAGTACAAGGACTAGGTGTCCTTGGACGAAGGCTTACTAGCCTTAAAATGGAGGTTGAACTTCCTAGCCAGCTCATTGAAGGAGCCGATCAAATTGTCAAGGAGGTGGTTGAATCACGTTTGTGTTGCCTTCCTTAGCATACCCGGAAAGGCTTTGCATAGTATAGCATCTCCATGACCGTGAAGGTTCATAAGGGTGTGGAAGTGGAGGAGATGGTCATCGGGGTCACTTGTGCCATCGCATTGGTCTAGGGATGGAAGTTTTCCGTTAAGGGGTAGTACTTCGTCCTGGACACCCTTAGTGAAGGGGGTCTTGTTACTAGCGGCCAGCTTAGTGTCACCAGCAGGCTTGCTCCCCTGCTGCTCGAAGAGCCGCCTTACCATTGCATAAAGCTCATTTAGGTCGACGTTGTCCATTGGGTGAGCTCGTCGTGCAGTTGAATAAGCTTGGACTCCCTACGAGTCGGCTTCTTACTCATTGCCAGCCAGAGCTCGGTTGCAGGTAGCTATAGACTTTGCTAGCTACAATTGTAGCGACAGGTCGGGTTGTTGATTCCTTTCATTCTACAGCTGCTACCAGATATTGTCTCGCCTAGTGCGAGCATCCGATGCTTCGAGTTAATGAGTTTGTTTGGTGCGACGCTTTGCCTTGTCCAGGCGAGCTTGAAGCTCCTTATTCAGCTCAGCATAGTGCTTAACTAAGTTCTCCGCGTGCTCTAAATGTTTGTAAACACCTAACTTTTACTCCTCTATAGTCTTAATTTTTTATTTTTTACAAAAAGGGTCCTAATTCAAAAATAAAAATAATAAAAAAACAAAAAAATTAATAAAAGATGAAAATAATAAAAATTAACAAATGATGAAAATACCAAAAAAATAAGAAAAGGAAAAATTATAAAAAAGTTTCGTAGATTTTAGGAAGTAACTTATATTAGGAACAAATAGTTTTAGTTTTAGCTTTAGCTTAGTACAAATAATTATTTTAGGGAATCGGATATTTTAAGTACAGTTTAATTATACTAAAAATTAAGGTGCATGCCAATAACCTAATGGATAAATATTGAAGTATCAAATTGGATTTAATTTGAGGTCTTGGGTTCGAGGCTCGTTAGGTATCTATGTCTTTTATTTTTCTATTTTTTACAAAAGCGAGATGAATAAACGAGATTCATATCTAATTAAAATCATTTGAATCTAGTAAATTAATTTAGATCTAGTTTAATTATTATCAAATTAGATACAATAGATATGATTTGGTTTAGGTTTCATAAATAAATATACTCGTCAAATAGGAAGGAATCCAATTTTCCTCACTTTGCTCATGGTCAAGAATACTACACCTTACACAGCGCATAGCTTCTTTGTCCGAATAGTTTATGCCAACGACACCGCCACGATGCTGTAGATCGCATGAAGACCAATCCAAGTGTAGAACACTACTGCACTCGCCTGACCATTGCTGCACTCACCGACCAAGCAGTTGAACTCCATCCCCTTTGTCCAACAAACAATAAACGATACACTATCCACTTTCCATCCTTGTATCGATCAGCAAAATCAAGGATCAACAACGGCCACCACCCCACGTATTATCATCGAGCACGCCATCCACTTCACAGCATTCCATCCATAATCTGCACAACGCAATCCACACGTAAAACTTCACCACGCACAGTTGCAGCATTCCAAACTACTGCAAACGCTACTCCTAGCCTTTGACTTCTCAATCTAATCACGAACGTCACGTTTACAGTAGCAAATTCCCTGGTTTGTCGCAGCATTGCACTTCACCGACTAAGCACCTAACCTTCATAATTTGCATAACATAATCCTCCGCCACTTCATCTACGCAACTGCAGTCACAACTCCAGCTCCAATACGCCCATAACTCCAACACAGCAGCTACTGCACTCCGCATGCACCACTCACACGCATCCATTGCTGCATATACGGCTAGACTCCCTTGCGTAACAAGAAAGTGACAACAATCACAACAACGTAGTAGACCAATCTCCATAGCACCCGCACACAATCCACGTCTGAGCTTCATCCCGATTAGCACTGACCGCTACTCCACTACAATCCACGCGAGGACCAATCCGATTATGTCGAGTCGCAATTCCGATCAGCCACACAATACGAGCTAATCAACGAAAAAACCCTCCAAGCTGTGTTTTGCCATTAGCCATGAAGACTCACTATACAGAGGACACAGCCGAACATGTTCAGGTTCGGTTTCTTTCAATTTTTTATATATTTATTTATTATTATTATTATTATTATTATTATATTATATTGTATTATTATTTTATTAGATCCTTAGTGATTTAGCATAGTTTATATATATAATAGTTTAGGATATTTCTTTAGTATTAGTTTTTTAATATTATATAAATCAAATATTGATTTAAGTAAATGTTTATTTAATAAGTAGTAATATAGATATAAAGATATATAGATATTAGATAAGGGATTGTTAAGATTAGTTTTATCTTATTATTATCTATTAGTTCACATAATATATAATACATGAATATGTTAGTTTAAGAGTTTTAGTATTAGTTCTTATATAAAAGTATTATATGGAATTATTTTATTTTTGGTAGATAGTTATAGGAGTTGTTAGGATTGGTTATTTCTGTTAGGATTTGATCTTGTTTAAGGATTTGTCATATAGCAAGTTGTTTTTTTTTTTTAAAAAATAAAAATTAATAAAAAATCCTTTTAAAAAATTTTAGGACTTTTAGTGAATTTTTTACAAAATAACAATACTCAAGTATTAGGACCCTTTAGATTTTTTAAATAAACCGAATAAATTAAAAACGTAAACTCGGGCAATTTTCAAAATTAAAATAAATTAACACATTAAAGATTTTTTGAAAGAACTACGATCATCTGATCCCGGCTAGCGGGTATGTAGGCATCTTTGGGGCGACGATAAAATATGTAGAAACTGAGGTTTTTTCTTCTTTTGATTTTATTTATTTATTTTTTCTTTAAAATATTATAATTAAAAGAATAATCCTAATTTCGATAAATAGATGGTGGTACTCGTTGGGGTTAATAGGTTAGCCCCCGAACTTGAAACCCTCTGATTCTTCATTAAAATTGAAATCAAAGATCGATAGCTAAATCGTAATCAATCCACCCAATTAATTAAAGTTTTCTTTCTTTTTCCCGACCCCGGTCGAGTGGTGACTCAAAAAATTATTTTTAATAAAAAATCAAAAATTCTCAATTTCTTTAGTCGAAGATTAATATTAAATGGATTAGAGTTTAGTATTAATCGAAAATGGGGAATTCAATTTTAAATAGAAAACTGAAAAATTAAACTCGACAACTTGGGATGGGCTGGTTGCCCCCAGGTTGGTTGTTCACCAACTATTGATTTCCTTGTCCGTTGCATTGAGACATGATGTAGAAAGGCTTGTTGTGAGTTGTGTGTTTAGGATTTTGGTGTAGGAATATTCGATTCCCACAAACAGTAGAGCGCATGGCTTTTAACCCTGTGGTCGTGTGTTCAATTCCTACAGATGGCGCCAAATGTCATTTTTCAGTTCTTATTGATAGTTGGTTGAGGTCTGCAAGTACTGGGCCTGCAAAACAGTTCACAATGAGGGAACGCTAAGGGATTATTCGGTGTGGTTACTCCGATACTTAAGTCAGCAATAGGTTTTATGTGGAATAGAGTATTAAGTGCACAGGTTTAGAATGCAGAGTTTGTAGGGAGGGTTACTGTTGGGTAGATGTTTGGTATTTATAATAGAGTGGAGCTGAGCTAGCCATTGGAGATCAGTTGGCAGGAGAGATCTTCCCCTGCAAGTATAAGAGAGTGGAGCTATCGTGTTCGACATGTCCCTCATATTTAAGAATTAGCTATTTTATCCTTATCTTGTAGTTCATGGCCGTTACAGTTCTTCATGGGCTTGGGCCACTCAAGGTAGGCTTAAGGCTTATAGAGGTGACTTTAAGGACGTAAGGCTTGGCAGATCTGGTCAAGCCTAAGAGGTCCCTACCAAAAATACCGTGTCAACACTTTTCTCTATCTCATGCAATTTAAATTATCAAAATTAAGGTAGATTAGGCAATCATTAAATTGGGCTTCTTAAGCATTTTATTATTTTATTTGATTCATACTAAAATAAAAGGTAAATTATAGTGATACTCTTAAAAACTTTAAAATTTAAAGAATAATCCTACATTCATGAAAGACTGCACTCATATAGTACGGGAAATATCCATATATGATTGAATTGCAATGGGGATTTAAAAATGATTGGAATTTGATAAATTTAGGATATATGGATTTTGTAATTTTACATTTTTGTTATGGATCTTGGAATGAATAGTGAAGAATTTAGTTTAATTAATATCACTGACCAACAAACTAAATCAAACTATATTTAATTATACATAATTTGATATGAGCACAAAGAACAACTAAATAGGTTTTGAAATAATCAATTGATATCGTGAGGAATTGTTTAATTTAAAGAAATCTTCACCATAATTTTTTTTTTTTACACCTTTGCCACAATTCATAAAGAACTTTTGTTGAAATAATCCATTAGATAAATCATTGACTAAAGGCATTATCGTAAAAGACTAAAAATAATGACATAAACAAAACTCCTAAATAACAAAAATATTGGATAATATAGAAGGATTTTTCAACAGTCCTGTTTTTGTTTTCTACCGGATGAGATTGGTCTTACCATTCATCTCACTCTTGATTTGTATTATTTTAAATCTAAACCATTAAATAAACTGTAAATTTAATGGTTTAAATTCAAAAAAATAAAAATGAATGATTGGATGGAGAGTGAAATTGGTTTCAACAAAATAGAGGACGACGTGAAAACTATGAATGATACTCATTTGACTCTAGACAGCATCCCTGAGCTTACAAAGGAAAACAAGAACAAAAGGACTCGACTTGAACAAAAGCAGATCTTAAAGAAAATGATTGGTTATCATTTATTACTGGAGCAAAGGCTTTATATACAAGGTGTCCAGCTCATCTATGAATAACATATCTGTACAACTAAAAAAACGAAATACTAACTAATTAATAACTAACTTCCAAATGAAGTATCTAGCTTAACTAACCACCTATTAGCACAATCTGCATAAAATAAATGATACGAGCATCACATCCCCCCCTCCCCTCTTAAGTTGGAGCCATACGAAGGCCTAACTTGGACAAAATAAGAGAAAGCCGAGCAACAAAAACAAGCTTTGTAAGAAAATCGACCAACTGATCAGCAAAGACACATGAGTCAACTAAATAAAACTACGAGCAACTAAATCATGAACAAAATGAATGTCTATGTAGATGTGATTGGTGCATTTGTGCAAATAAGGATTTTAGTAATCAAAATAGAAGATTTGTTATCGCAAGATAAAAAAATAAGTAGATAACAAGGAATGCACAAGTCATAAAGAATATAAGACACCTATAAGAATTCTTTAAAAACAACAGCAAGAGTATGTTACTTAGCCTCCGTAGTGGAAGTGCTAACACTATGTTGTTTCTTGCATTTCCATGAAATTAAGGTAGACTTAAGTAAAATTCAATAACCTGAAAGAGACTTTCGGTCAGAAGATGAACTACCTCGATTAGCATCACTAAAGGCACAAATCTGTAGAGAAGAAGTATTCGAAGGATAGAACAGTCTAAGACCAATGGTTCTTTTAAGGTATTTGAGCAAATGAATAACAGCTGAATAGTGAGGAACTTGTGGTTTAGAAAGAAACTAACTAAGTTCCTGAACAGGGAAAACAATGTTTAGTCAAGTAAGACACAAATACAAAAGCCTTCCAATAATACGGCGAAAAGGCTATAGATCCTTAAGGAGAACACCTTCTTCTACAGTAAGGGAAGAAGTAAGAAGAGGAACTATAGTAGGTTTGCATGTCGATAACTCAACATCAATAAGGATGTCACAAATCAATTTGCATTGATTCAAAAGCATACCAGAAGGAGTTTTACAGATCTCAATACCCAAAAAAAAAAAAAGGAGCTTGTCCATGATTTTTGATAGAAAATGCCTTGTCCAAATCAGATTTAAGAATAGAAATAGAGGACTCATTTGTCCCTATAAGCAACATGTCATCCACATAAAACAAAACCACTAAAAAACCATCAGAACTGTAGTGAATGAAAAGAGAATGATCACTAGAAGATTACTTAAACCCGCAACGAATAAGGAAAAGAGAAATCTCTTTATTCTATTGCCGAGAGGCTTGTTTAAGCCCACAAAGAGACTTCTTGAGTTTACAAACTTGATTAGAACCTGCCTTAGAATAACCTTAAGGAGGCAACATATAGATGTCCTCATCTAGAAATCCATGCAAAGAAGCATTGTTAATATCAATTTGATGCAGAGGCCAATTGTAAGCACTTGCAATAGCCAACAAGATACGAACAGTCCCTAACTTGGTTGCGGGAGAAAAAGTGTCATGATAATCAATCCCTTCAACTTAAGTAAAGCTCTTAGCAACCAATCTAGCCTTATATCATTCAATAAAACCATCAGGTCTATATTTAATTTTATAGACCCACTTAGAACCAATAAGCTTTTTATTGAGTGGTAATCGAGTAAGTTCCTAAGTATCATTTAATTCTAAAGTAGCAAGCTCTTGATTAGTAGCTGAAACCTACTCCGGATGTTTAGATGCTTGAGAATAATAAAATGGTTCTTTAGTAGTGAGAACGTGTGCCAAAGATGCAACATAGTCCGATGGAAAGGAATCAAAGGTTGTATTGGAAGAAAAGGATATAGAGCAGAAGTAGTAACAAGTTTAGATGAAGAAATTGGATTGGTGGAAGAAACTATTGTTGTGGAATTAAGGCTATAGACATAGTCTTAAAGCCAAGATGGTGGATGCCGTACTCTAGCAGACTTTCTAACATCTGATGTGGTAGGAATGTGTATGGTTGAAGTAGGTTTAGAAGCAAAGGAAGAAGACTTAGTCATGGAAGACAACTATGACGATTCAGGAACATCAGGATGAGTAGAATAAGTGATCGAAGGATGAGAAAGGAGATCAAATAAAGTGTTTAAACTCTAAAAATGGAACACTTGTTCATGGAATATCACATCCCTGCTGACAAATACCTTCTTATCACTCAAACTATAGAGCTTATAAGCTTTTTGGTTAGTGACATAGCCAAGAAAAACAGATTTAATGGCTTTGGAAGCAAACCTATCCCTATGTAGCTTAGTATTGACAGCAAAGCACAAGCAACCCATTACTCGTAAGTGTGTGGAAGAAGGTGGTATACCAAACAAAAGCTCATAGGGAGACTTCCAATGCAAACGAGACATGGGCAAAAGATTGATAAAATATGTAGCAGTTAAGACACATTCACCCCAGAATTCATTAGAAAGGGAAGTTTGAAGTTTCAAGGCTCAATCTGTTTCTATAATGTGTTGATGCTTTCTCTCTATATGACCATTTTGTTGTGGAGTGTAAATAGTAGACTTTTGATGCATGATGCAAAAGTGTTTAAACAAAGAATGACAATTAGAAGAAAGAAACTCTTGACCATTATTTGAACGGATAACTTTAGGAACCACTTTAAACTAATTTAGTACAAGACAGAAAAACATATTAAGAATTTCAACAACTTGAGACTTATTATTGAGCAAGTATGTCCATGTACAAGAACTATGATCATCTAAGATTGTCAAAAAATAATTGGCACTTAAAATTGAAGCACATGAGTAAGGTCCCCATATATCAACATGGACCAAATCAAATAAAGAAGTAGAACAATGAGTAGATCTTTCAAAAGGAATTCTATGTATCTTGGCTTAATAACAGATTTCGTAGAGAAAGTCTTTAAAGTCCAAACCTTTACAGGAATCCAAATGTTCTAACTTTGACAAAGAGATATGTCCTAACCTTTGATGTAAAAGATGTAAGGTATTGTTAGATGAAAGATGAATAGAAGGAGTATAAGGAAAATTAGACATTCTACTAGAGTAACCAACAACTTTGGTGTGTAGCAAATACAAGCCATGAGAATGCAATGCCATAGCAACAACTTGGTTACTTTTTTGGTCCTGGAAAGTAAAATGAGAACAATCAACCTTTGCTATCAGAATATTATCAGTTAACGAGTGGTGTACCAACAAAAGATTGTAAGAAAAATCAAGCACATATAACACGCATGTGAGAGTCAAAACAGGGCTTATGTGAATTGAACCGGTTAACTATACAATCTTCACTGTACCATCTAGAAGTTTAAAGGTGATTGGGTGTTCAAATGTTTGTGTTTAAAAAAAAACGTATGATAAGGTATGATCTGATTAGTGGCTCCCGACTCAATTATCCAAGAACTAATGTCATTATTGCCAACACTTAAGCATAAGGAAGAACAGTTACTAGTAAACTGAATTGTATTGACAGCTGCAACATTCGAGTTCTAATGGTTAAATTGCATTTGCTTCATCATCTCATTGCAAATGTTTTAGATCAACTGATAATCAGTAGCACCTGATCCTGAAGTACTAAAAGATTGTATGCTTGCACAAAAAGAATCATCTAGTGGTGAAGTAAAATTATCAGCCACTAAATTAATAATTCTTGTCTTACTAACCCCCTTTTGAGTACCAACACGTTTTCCTTTGTACTAATTAGGATAACCAATTAGTTGAAAACAATTTTCAATAACACGGCCCTCTCCTTTGCAATGCCGACAGAAATTTCTTTTGACCTTCCTCTTGTCAAACACATTCTTAGCACCAATAACCTTTTCTGTTCTTGCAAATTGAAAAGCTGAAGCATCTAAATTAATAGAACATAAGGATGAGATTTGCTTTTGCTTTTCTACTTGCTGAACCAAATAAAAGGCCTTGTTCATTGTCGGTAAAGGATCCATTGCCAAAATTTGACTCCTCACAACTTCATAAGACCTATCAAGAATTGTATTAGTTTAGTTTCTGATTTAAATTGTGCAATCTTCTCCTTAAATTTGCATGTACAATAGTTAATTCTACCACAAGAACATAAAAGATATACATGAAGTACTTGAAGTTCATCCTAGCATTTCTTCAACTTATTGTAATACACATTTACTAGTTGATTCATTTGTTTAAGATTACTGATTTCATGTAGTACCTACTGTACTAGACGTGCATTATTATGTTTGTATTGCTCATGAAGTTGATTCCAAAGACCTAAAGCCAATTTTAAATATAAGAAATTCTAAGAAATCTCACTTAGCATCAAGTTTAGAATCCAACATTGAACCATATAGTCACTTCTTTGCCATTTAACAAAATCAAGAGAATTATCAACAGACTTTCTAATGGACCATCAATGAACCCTAATTTTAGCTTTGCTCCAAGCCCCATTCTAATTGATTGACACCAAGACAAGTAATTCAATCCATTGAATATGATGTTACTGATGACCATATTTGGATTATTTGATCTAGAAAGAGAAAGCGGATCAGAAATGTTTTGTTCATTTACAGCCACCAACGCTTGATTTGTATTATTATTCATGATGCAGGATGCATGAAAATCACAAGAAATGAAGGAAACTAGATGAACAGAAATGTTAAGATCTCACTAGCATAGCTCTGATACCATGTGAACATTACGAATGATACTTACTTGACTCTAGATAGCATCCTTGAGCTTACGAAGGAAAACAAGAATAGAAGCAGAGCTTAAAGAAAATGATCAGTTACCATTTACTATTGGGGCAAAGGGTTTATATACAAGGCGTCCAGCTCATCTACGAATAACAAATCGATATAACTAAAAAACTAAAATACTAACTAACTAACTTCCATACTTCCAAATGAAGTATCTAACTTAACTAACCACTTATTAGCACAATTTGTATAAAATAAATAATAGAAGCATAGCTTCACATATTGTACCTAATATCTTCCAATATAAAATAACAATGAATAACTAACAAAATAAAGTAATAATAATGAGTTTGAAAACAAATCTATGTAACTAATCGAGATGGGGCATCAATAATTCTTCCAAATCCATCCATGCAATTGCTATGCCAAGTAAGTAATATTCATGCCAACCATGCAATTCATGTGAAGTTGATGTCCAAGCATTCCTTCTTAAACCTTTGAATTAAAAGAAGTCTTCCACATTTATCCTTTAGAGAATTAATCCCTATTATTCTACCTCTTGAAAAATTATTAACATTAGAAAATTTTTCCTCTAATATAGTTGCAAGTTAATTTTTTTAAACATAGTATTTTTGACCATATATATATATATAGTACTTTTGAAGTCAATTTATTACCCAATTTGACCAATATTAACACCAAGAAAATATTAACTATGCCACGAAAATTATCAAGTCCAATGATACATCACCCAATGTAAAAGGTTGATTTAGTAATACTCTATAGAAAAGCTTTTTCCATGGCAATCTTAAAGGGATGCAGGTGTAGTATTTTATAATCATGATTTCACTTCAATTTCAATAGTTTTTAGGGAGAAAAGGGAAAAAAAGCAAACAAATAAAAAAAAAATCCTGAAAATACCACTTTTGAAAAAATATTCTAAAAAACACCGTATTTGAAATCTCCTCCTATGATTCAAGATGAAATCACAGTTTAATTAGGTGGAATCGTCTCTTCGAAATCAGGATGAAATTGTTTCTTGAAGAGGCGATTTCAATTCATATCGTCAATCAGGTGAAATCATATTTTAAAGAGACGATTTTAAGTGTCGTATTTTTTAGAATATTTTTTCATTAGCGGTATTTGTGTAATTTTTTTTTTACATTTTTTTTCCTTTTCCTGTTTTTAGAGTTATCAATGTATTTAAGCTAAATTATGCTTCATAATCCATATAATTCAACCAACAAATTAATTACAATTTTTCTTGGTCCCAACAAAATTAATTTCACCGAAATATAAGAAGTTGTAAATTAATTACAGTACCTTTAAGTGGACAAACGCGTCACTTTTCATCTTTCGCAACCTATATCTGTTGTAGTTTGAAATTTAAAACATATTAAAAACCAAAAGAGAGAATCTAAAACATATTAATTTATCGAACTGCCCTAGCTTGCCTTTTTTCCTTTTCTTTGTGACCATTTCGGCAGTGGTTTCTTCTTTACTTTGTCGAGTAAGAAACAAAAAATGCATGTATACCGAAAAATCATCGCGTCTTTTGATTAGTTAAAAGCGAAAAAGAAAGATGGGTCTTTTTGTTGGCCACTCATAAGGCCATTGCTTTTGAAAATGGACATCCAAAAGGTAAAGCTCTTCTTCCTTCCCTCCTTTTGCGGAGAAAAAGGAACAGAATTTTGAAACACAATAATTGGCATTGCGTTTGTTAAGTTTCTAGTTAATTTAGACCAGTCAATACTCACCAACTAAAAATCCATCTTGCTTGCCGTTTCGTTCAAGTATACACTATACCCAGGTGTAGAGAACGTGAACTTTCATTAATCCTTTGTTTGGAACGAGGAAAAGGGGAACCAGAGAATTGAAAGGAAAGGAGAGGGGGAAGAAAAATTTTAAAATCCATTGTTTAGTGAAGAGTGAAATGAGGAGGGAATGAAAAATGGAAGGAAAACTTTACACGAGTCCAATAATTTTTAATCCCTCCCAAGATAGAGAGAAAGAAGAGGGAAAGGGGGAAAAATGGTTGCAATTCCAATTTTAACTCTTTCATTCACCATTTCTTTCACTTGTTATTATTTATATTGGATATATTGATAATTATATATTACATCTCCTTTTTGTCTTTATTAATAGTTATTATTACTTTACTTTTTCTTCCCTTTGCTATCTAAGCACATTTAAGGTAAGGTAATGTTTTCTCCCATAATTCTCTCCCTTCCGATTCTTTCCTCCTCAATTCTTTCTTCCTATTTCTTTCCTCCATATTAAACAAAGTATAAGTTTCTTATTAATACGGGTTGTGAAACTCAATGATCGCCGTCAATAGTTGTTCATGGCCTTAGGGCTTAAGGGATAGTGCAACCACTCTAAGATCGTGAGAGGTTATTCTATTAACTAATTGTAGTTATTAAACTAATTATATGAATTGAAGTTAATTAAAATATAGATAGTAATAATTAAATTTTCAATTGAGCGTATAATTAAATAAGCTAAAACTTCAAGTATATAATTACAAAAAGTAAGAAAATCGAGGTGACATTGCTCCAAAATATGTATCAATAATTTGTCCAACCATGTTTTTTGAAGATTAAGTAAAAGTTCTTGAGCTAGCTTCCTTAAACAGTTTAATTCGGCTTGTCTTGAGAGTAGATTCCGCGAGTCACTTTGTTCTTTCTACTTTGCCAAAAACCAAATCAACTTTTGAAGCTAATATTTTATAATCAAAATTCCACTCGCTTTTTCCCCTTCAATTTACTTTTATGATATAGCCCTATTTATAGGGGAAAGGAGTCCCTAATATGGTCTTGAAAGATAACCTTTTTGTTATAGATGGTACGCAAAGCAAAATAGTTCCCTATTTAATTTCCGCCGTCAATTGGATGGGAACTTTCCTCATCATTAAATTTAATTTTCTCTATTGCCCCATTCAAGCATTTTGCCATCTATTGCATCGCAATTCAGGGCTTTGAGCAAGAAATAGTTTAATAGGCTATTCTCATGTTTTGGACCACTAAATCACTGTACATAAGATTGAGCCCATGTCACTTGGTTGACAGTACCTTGATGATAATTTAGATTCGTATATGACTCTTTCGCGTGTATCCAATACTCGGTCTAAACCAATTATATTCACCAAGCATTTCAACAAGCAGCGCAAGAATTTAGAGTTGAAGTAGTATGAAAAAGGAAAAACAAATCCATGATCTGAAGTAAACCAGCCATAAAATTCTTATTGGAGAGAAAAATTACAATCACCAGCGGAAAGATTTATATGAATAATACATATATTGACATCCGGCATATCTCATCGGACATAAACTTAAAACCACATGGAACATTATGGAATTGGCATCTGTGATTGTTGTGGGCGCACTCACTTGCTACTTCATTTTCATTGGTAAACTGGCTTTCTTTGCAAGGATAAATGACCAGCAACCACCACTTTGTTGCCTGCATCATAAACAAATGCACAAATAATTAGCCAAAATTTTCAGTTGCAACCACTAACTCGTCCTTTTTAATCCATCATAAAAAAGGTCACTGTCAATTACGATACTTATTTGCAAACCTCAACACTGAGACAGCTGTGCCAATTTAAGTAGTTATCAGGATATCCCCCACTATCTTAAATAAAATTTAAAACTTATTTAAAGTTTAAATACGCTATTCTTAATTCAAACATTAAATTTTATTTATACAAGCATATAATACGCCCGTAATAGTTTGGTTTTAGATCAAAAAGGTTAAAACCAACACGTGTGTATAATCACTTCTCTAGTATCGTTAAATTGTGTAATGCTTAAAATTGGATGGGTAGTAGGAATGTCTACATCAAATATACTATAATGATACTATTGTTTGAAAAACTAAATATAAATTTAATAATTATGTTTCGAATGGTAATGAGTCAGATAGGAATAGGAACTTTTGGATTTATTAATATATAGAATAAATCTCACGTCTCTTCTTGATAATTTTATTATTTTTACGCAATCTCATCTCCATATTATTTATGTTCTTTGTTTTTTCCTAATAGTATTGACATTTCTCTTTCATTCATCTAATTTCATTGAAATCTCCCCCAACAAGATCTTCAGTGCAGGTGTTATAGGAATTAGGCTTAGGATGGTCCACGCAACCTAACTTGTCCTGAACCATGGAAATAGCCCGCGGCTAGCTTCACAGGTTGTCTGTATCGTCTTCTATCACTCTTCTAATAAAATAAATTGTCTTTTATCGGTTTTTTTTTATTATTGTAGGACCATCGTTTATCCTGATAAACTCCAGTACGGTCACTGTGTGCCCTTAAACGACTCTATTCTTTTAATCAGAAAAAGCCAAAGCATTCCACCTAACCATCCATACATAAAATTCAACAAATTTTTTATTCACAACCGACTCTAGTGGTTTTTTCTCTCCTCATTTTCAGTAATACTCAAGAGAATTCGAACATACCATCCCACGTCAAAATAAATAGTTTGAAATTACTTGAACTCCTTAACAAAGACTTTAGGAAAAAAAAAAAAGTAAATAACTTTCTAATTTTTTATTTACATCCTAAACACTTAAATGTTATATCTACGAACATTTAAATGATGTAAATCACGCACTAAATTTTTACAAATTATGTAATAACCTCAAAATTACAAATAATTTCTAAACAATGATGATTTTAGTGTGAAAATTCACTTGCTTGGTTTAATCTAACGTACAAAACTATATAGGACAGAGCAAAACCTAATTGGCAACACAATTTCGGGAAAATACATACGAAATCTCCAGTGCGAGAAAATGCATCCTTGCATTACTGTATTGATACGCTTCTTAGATTATTTAAAAGATAAAAAAGCAAAAACAAAAACCAATTTGTAAAGATGAATATGAAATCATTCAGCGAATCTAAATTCAAAACATACCTTCTGCTTCCGCTAATACTGCTGCTTCTACTACTGCTGCTACTGCTCCCAGTGCTCTTCGTACTTCCAGTATTTATACTCGAATCGCCGCTTTCGCTGTCAACGGATATCGAATTGCTCTTCTTCCACCATTCCTTCTCACCACCACTCTTCAACGCTCCATCTGAAACCGCTGGCCGAAGCAAAACCTTTCCTCCCATACCATTCCTATCTCTATCCTTCTTCTTCCTCTGCCCCCAAGATAACGGAAACACCATCTTTAGCATGAACCCACCATTATCAAGGCTTCCGCTCCGAACCATCCTTGGCCTACTACCATCCAACTTCTTGTTGTTACTTCCCTTCCCCTTCATTCCAGTTCTATTAGCATGCCCTGGATTTTTCACTCCATTTACTCCAGAAGTCCCTTCATAACACATAAATTTAATAGTTTACAAGGTTTTTCTACCAAAAATTAGACTAAAACTAAGAAAAGAATTGCTTAAGACGTCATCTCAACCGATTATAATCTTAAAATTTTCGAATCATGTTTTTACCAGAATTTCTCTCTCCAACGAGATTATCTTGGCGTCCCATTGGAAGTTCCACTAGATCTTTCAAGGATAGCTCATAACATGTCTCGGGCATGCTCCTAACCATTTCCATGAGCTCCATTTGACCTCTCGCGATAGCTTGAGTTCTCGAGGCAGGAGACATGCTTCTATATTGGAGGTGGCGGCGCGGGGGACTCTCCGGCGGTCTCGACCGCCATATGGGTGGCGTGCAAACGCCGGAATCCTCTTCCTTCTTCTCCCCCTCATCTCTTCTCGTATTTATACTCCTGTAACGTCGTCCATAATCATCGTCATCTAGACTTTTTATATGATCCAATAAACGAAGGTGGTTGTGCTTATTATCATGATTCTGTGCTGTTTTTGTATCAGAGTAATCAAACATGGTGTTTTGTGTCGGAGACTGGATGAGTCCCAGGGAAAGAGAAGAGAGGAAGTGATTGTGGTTCATTTTGGGAGAGGTGGGTGAAGTACTGCACATTGGCGCTATCAGAACACACCGACCCGATAGTGCCGTTGTCCCATTATTTTTATTTAGGAAATGCTACACTATTTTGCCGTAGGAGGTGTGTTGGAATATGTGAAAAAAGTCAAGGAGTTCTAGATGAGTGGGACGTAGGCCATATATAATTATACTATGCAACACACAATTATAAATATGATTATTTTGGATTGGAAGATTTCTGCTGGACCGATTTTATAAATATTCAATTGGGAACTGTTTGATGCCCCATTTTTTCTTATATATTTTTAAATAATTCATATATAAAAAAAAAACCTCAACTCAGAATTCGATATGTTATTAATTATATATAAAAATCTAAATATGTAATTACTACATTAATAAGCATGTTTATATTTAAGTTGAACTTATTTAAGGAATGAAAAAATTTTGAAATAAATATTGCAAGTAGTGAACCGTTTAACCATGGCTCGCATATGCAGATAGGATTAATCTATTTAAAAGCACTTGCAAAATTCTAATTATGTATTATTCATATATACCCTATACCATATAAAATGTTGTCGGATATTTAGGTATCTAACCAATATATGTGTTTTTTCTTTATAAAATCCTTAAGTTTCGAAAGAGTGTTCATAAAACTCTTTTTTAAATTCACTATTGAATTATAAATAATTAAGTTACTTGTGTATTGTATTATATAGAATACATAACCAATAGGAATTAGTGAGGAACGGTCATGGGGCAGCTTGGAGTGGAACGCACAATTTATAGCCATTGCTCTATGGTAGAAAATACTGCTACCGCACAATTGCCCCAAGAAATTGACAAGGCGAAATTCTTCAAAAGATTTATCTTACATAAATAGAAAAAAAAAAAAGGGCATGGAAAATAATACAAAGCCTACTGTAACTTGTAAAAACGAAAAGTACACATTGGACGTTAGTAGACATGTTTTTATTAGTTAAAGCTTGGAGTAGAACTTTGATTTTCTTTCATTTTTTCAAATAAAATATATAGCAATAGATTTAGATCTTTTAAAGTTATTTTTGTAAAGTTCTTTTAGAGTCATTTTCTTAAAATTTGTAATTAGTGGTTGAACTTAAATTAAAAAAGATAGATGTTATGATATCATCACAAGATATTTTGAAACTTTAGACAATCTCAATCATAATTACAGATACTTTTAAAGCTATTATCATTGGGTTTTGATGATATAAAATGGAACAATTGTATATACATTACCAAACTATCACTTAGGTACCAACAATCCTTTAAACTTCAAAATGTGATATTATCTTCCTATAACTTTTAAAAATATACAAATAATAGAATTAATTCCAAAACAAATTTTCAAAATAATCACTAAAAGAATCATAAATAGTAAATAGAATTATTAATAATTTTATATAAATATTATTATTGATATCTAATTTTCACCTGGTCCGAGATCCAGCATACAAGAAAGCCCACTAAGAAATGTGGGGGCACATAGTGAGCTTGTCTTTTGTACAGTGACTTGCTTGGTGATCTCCATAACATCTCATCCGAGTAAGTTGGCTCGATTATCGTGCCCACATGCACCGCTTACTTAGCATTAACTCAAGTCTTAGCTCATTTTCAACCTAACACTTGCTAACCTCCCTTAACGTCCTAAGTCCTCCTTTGTTTTCAACGCTAACTTTCAACTATAGTTCATTAATGACCATCTAACATTCGTGATATGGCCGATATACTTGATAGCCCCATGGATGTCAAACTTATGAGCTACAGATTTGGTTACTAGGTCGATCATGGTCAATTGCCTTTAGAGTTGCCTAGTCTTTACCATGATGCATGATGTCTACCAGCGGCTAACACAAGTAAACCTCAAACTGCCATATGTCCAGATAATCCCCATAAAAAGGTGTAATATCTCATAAATCAGCAATCAAGATATGAACATCTAAATATTAGGGCAAAGCTTTATTTTCGTATGATTAAGGTCAATGCCGATGAATTCTCATATGTTTGAAAATCCATAATACAATAGGAATATCAATAATATAATCAAAATAGTGAAATTTTATTTTATATGAAATTCTAAAGTCGAATTTAGGGTAATCGTACTTGAATTTAGGGTTTTCGAGAAAAGTTATCCGATTAAACTTAAACTTTACGATTAAGATAAAAAAATTAGTTGAAGTGATCTGGTGAAATTGGATTTTGAAAATAATTATCCAAAACCTTGATTTTGCCTCTAGAAGTATGATTATTAATATAGTGTAAAAATGATCGAATCCCCTAAAACCGAGCTCGGAATATGACGAAAACTTAAAGATAAGTTAATTAGACAATAAAAGAAAATAATATAATATAATATACTATATGAGTATACATATATTTTTATGAGTATATCCGGTATATATAATAAATATACTTGTAAATTAACTTAAAATAACATAATTATGCATAATGAGCGATAAAATTGTAAAATTTAAATAGGAAAAGTATCTTAAAAACAAAAGATATGCTAGAAACATGATTACATGTATATAATTACTCATTACGTGTATGATATATATAGGATATATACTTGTATATTAATAAAAATCATTAAATACTAATATAAAATATCAAAATACCCTAAAACATTATCTAAAAATTATAAAAAAATAAAAAATGACCTGCAATATGATTAGATGAAATGTGGAGTAGCTTAAAAAGAATAACCAGCTGCATCAAAAGTAAATAACTAAAAAATTGACACATCACACATGCAAATTCCTTAAAAGAATAGATAAATAAATAAAAAAAATTACTTAACGACTAAGGAAAAACTCAACTGACCTAAAACACAATAAATAGGACTCTTAGGACCAGATTATACACTTTAGACACTTAGGAAATTTCTCGAAAAATTTATAAAAATTAGAAAAAAAAAACAAAAAAAAAAACAAGGGAATTATCGAGCTAAGCTAGAAATCGAATCAAAAGAGAGTTTGCTTTGGAGCCCTGCTGCTACCTAGTAGAGCAACCACTGCCTAGTCCAGTTGATAACCTTTCTCCAGCCAATGATGGGCGGAGCTCTGATGAACTCAAGTTCCGAGCTTCTGCCCTATTTTTTCTATTTTTGAAAAATTATTAAATTAATTAGAAAAAAATGTGAAAAAATTAATTCCTAAGTTATTTTATATGTAATTTCATTTTGTAAATTTATTTTTACAAAATTAGGAATATTTATTATACTTGCTTAACAAATATACTATTCATCCAAAATTTGAAATTCAAAATAAATACACTAAATGATGTAGTTTCTAGCTCAAAATTTTTGTATAAGATACTTATGATATATAGATAATTTCTATGTATCTCGATTTTTTATTTGAATATTTTTAATTTTTATTTTATTTTTTTGGCCTAAAAATAACTCGAAATTAGGTTGAAAATGTTAAATAAATAGGATTTATGAAATTAAATAGTGAAATTGACCTATACTAATTTCTAATGAAGTATAATGATGTTAGGATAGGTTGAAAATAATTTTGTTCAAAAAGAATCATATTTGGGTAATTAAGTATAATTTAAGGGTAAAATCATAATTTCAAATATATAGGCGATGAATCAATAACATGAAAATTCCACATATTTTTAGAAGTTTATAGAAATTTTCAGGGAATTATTTGGTAACCCGAGCTATTTATTAAAAATTTACATAGTAAAATGACTTAAATTATAAATTGGAACATATTTTTAATAATAATAGGTTGAAATGTAATAAATAGTTAAATAAAAACTATGTACAAGTATACTAATCAAATTAGATAAAAAGTGTATTTTTAATTTAATTAATGATATTTTACTGACCGAGATTTGTTATAAGGATACTAAGGTTAGATAATATCTATATTATGAGTTATTTTGACAAATTAGGTAAAATATAATTTAATAACATAAAATACGTATAATACGATAATATTTACGTAGATACGTATTACTGTATTAAAAACTCAAACTTTCTGTCAAAAATCATCTCTAAAAATAAGACTCGTAATACATGTCGTAGGGTTTATATGAGCCCAATGACATTATTTTTACAAAAATCGGAAAAACCTAGGTAATATAACCTATATCTCTACAATATTACTAGTTTACGTACTACTATAACTCCACTGTAATTGAAACGTAAGTTAACCAATTAAAAGTACGTTTTGATGCTTTTTTATAAGGTCAAATTACAAGTTCATTATTACAAATTATTTTAAAGGATTACTCTACAGATTTATATCAAACAGGTATTGAATTGGACGCTTTAAAGGGGTAAAGTTGAGTACACCTAGTGTGAATTAGGTCTAAAATAGTAGCTATAAGCCCTAAAGATAAGCTAAGTAACCGTAGGATCGAATTTAATATACAAAGTTTAGAGCGATCGGTAAAAGGATCTGATCAAACCTAAATTATAAACCAAAGTTAGAAATATTAGTAAAAGTGATTCTGTAAGTTTGAATTTAAAAAAATAAGTAATAAAATAAGAGAATATAAAATTTTTAAATTCTAAGTATATTACTTATTATTTATCGAAATTGTGTAAAATGCATTTCGATAACTAATAAATCTCTAGAGATAAATTATATGTATACTAAAAATCATAGAATGACCTAAATAATATTTAAGAGTGTTTACTTATACCATACATGTATTTACGTATAGGTAGAAATATGCGAAATTATCTAAATTGCTTGAAATTAGCTAAAAATTTGCTAAATAATTAAAGAAAATTATAAAAAATTAAGGAAAAATAAAAAAAATATCAAGGAAATGGGGGAATGATCCAGATCAAGTTGTGGTAGCAAAGGGAGAATAAAGAAAATATTAACTAATTAAAAATAAACACTTAAAAAGTAAAAATAATAGAGATATAGGCCTTGTCTTGTTCAAATTAATGCACTATAATTGCTTTAAGGCCTCATAAATAGCAAGAAAATTTACAAAGCTCATTTGGTCAATTAGGTACTAGAAAAAATTGAGAGAAATGAAATTTAGAGGGAAATTAGGGTTGAATTTTTTTTCCCAAATTCGTGCAGTTAAGGCAAGTGGATCGAACCCACACACCACAACCACCTGAAATCGAATCACCACCACCACCCTACTCCACACCGACCACTTGGACCGGCTGACACACCTGAACTGGTGTTGAAGGCCAAAAAGCTCTCGAATTAGGTGAGTCTCAAATCTCCTTTGATTTTGTAAAATTCTTTAAAATTATTAATTATCCTTAGAAAATTATGAAATTTATTATTTTGATGTTTTATTATATTTAGATTTAGGAAAAAATAGTGATTAAGTTTAATTATGTCTGTAAATATAGGGTTTTTAAGAAATTAGATAAAACCGAGCATGTTTAGAATTAAAAATAAATAGGATTAGGAGTATAGTTTGGAGCTTAATTTTTTTCTATAGAATACTTAAGTGATATAGAACAATGCTATGAAGCCATTTTTTTAAAAATTAATTTTTGAAAATTTTAAGTAATTTTTTAGCCCCAAAATGATGAGAAAAATAGGTAATTTTGGCTTAATTAAATGATTAAATAATTAATTACTGACTTAGAGGGTAATTAGATGTTTAAGGATGTTAATCTCTAATATGGAAACCTAATCCTAACATTTGGAATGTTAATTGTAATTAATATGGGAATTATATGGTAATTGTAGAAAATTTAGTAATATATGAAGTTGTGATTTTAATAAATATGAAATAATAGGTTAAATTAAATAATATAATAATAATATCAGTACAAAATAAATTTGGTACAAAAATTAATTTTAGGTAATTGGATAAAAAGTGTAAAATTTTCTCATATCGGAAGTAAAATCCGGTACATTAATTAAGATTAGAGTGTATAAAATAGATTAGAATACTAAATTAAAACCTACTATGATATTAGAATACTTAAGCTTAATGTGATTAATTTCACATTAGGATTCGAGCGTATTTAGGATTTCTCGTAGTTAAAAACAATTTAGAACCAAAACTGGAATCTAATCCAAAAACCAAACCTTGAGTCGTTAGTAAATAATAGGTATCTATGGAGAAGTGAGTTAAACCATAACTTAGAATATGTATCATCAAAGTATAAGTACTAAAAAGATGTATTTGTATTATAAAAAACATGAAGGTGAACCAACCTACAATTGAGTGATTGAGAATATCAAGTAAGTTAGGTTTATTACTTCACTGTATTTGAAGTACTATTTTAGGGTACTCGAAGATTTAAGATTGTGTATGATTGTGATTGTAAGTAGTTTTATGCATGTACTTACGTATCTAACTTTGTGTTGGAATTTGTGTTGTGATTGATGATTGTTATGACTGGATTAGTGTGAAATTATCTAAACACCTTAAATTGAACCAAATTCTAACCAACCCTAATATTGTAAATTGTCATGCATTGCAACCTTTAAGGGATCATTAGGATTCTCCAACCAAATATTGATACTTTCGAAAAAGATAGCATTGGATAGCAATTTAGTTTTTTTCTTATCCTTAGCCGAACTAAATGATAGGAAAGGAGGTTGCGATGAGGATGAGGGCATTGGTTCGAAGGATAGTCTTAAGAGGAATAGTGTCTTCATTGTACAAACTTAGGTTTAGTTGTAAGCTGTTACATAACATAAAAACTCCTCAACTCGGATTAGAACGGGTGAAATTACTCTGATTTCGCAATGAACCAGACTATGTTGTATGATGACACTTGCTTGTTGTATTGCATTGCATTGCATGAAAATAATTATTTGATAATCTTGTTTGTATTTGTATATATTTATGAGTCTCCAATTCAACTTACTGAACTGTAGTTGCTTATATCCGTATAGATCCTTTTGCAGGTCCTGATTTCTAATTACTTTGACTAATATGCCGCCTTACAACTATCCGGAGGTTAGTTCTCTTTGAAGCGTGGGGGTGTGAGGATCAATTTGCCTAATAGTTAATGTATATCTAGAGTCTCACTAGTATCTTTAAAGCTAAAAAACTGATATTTGATATGTGAACCAGCTGATTATTATGATATGATGTAAAATTATCTGAGAATTCTATAGTAATGTACATGTAAGTATATATATATTGACTTATGGTTTTAATACTTACTGTAACTCTAGATAAATTTTTAATTGAATTGTTTACTTCAAAGCGAGGAGTCGTTGATACTTTATATAGATCATATCTATGATAGGCATTGTGAGATCAGTTAATATCATAGAATGATTTATACGGCAAGACTATTGCAACTCTGTGACTTTGGGGTGTAACAGCAGCTATAAGGATAGTTTCTATCTTAAGATAATTCACACGGCGAGATTGTTACAACTTCACCTTTTCAAGGTGTGACAAAAGGTACTAGACACCATGAGGTAAAAGGATCCTCTCTACTCTTTTGCCTCATTTTCAATATACAGTCTTAACTCTTAGCATCCTACATATATATAAGACAAGCACTACCCCTTGAGTCCTTAGTACTTGCTCCCTCTTCACCTTAATCCTCCTTGCTAACTTAAGTATTGGAGGGCTTTTATAACTATACCCACAAAGGGCTTTTTGTAAGAATCAAAGAGCAAAAGGCAAGATTTGAGCTTGATCCATCTAAGCTCTACTTGAGTCTACTTATTTCCAATTAATTCAATCACGATCAACAGTTATAATCATATATATATCAATCAACTAAAATCATTTAAAAATTTAAAATAAATTAAAAAGAGTAAAAAAATAATGCTGGAATTTTTTAAATGGAACATAAACCCACTTTACACGTATATTATTGTATTTATATAAAATAATTAAATTAATTAACGAAAATAAATAAAAAATTCAAAAAGAAAAATAAAAACCTAAAAATTAAAAAATAATTTTTGACCATAAATCTCCAATCAAGTTGTAACTTACAAAAGAAAGTGGATTATTTGACTCGATAAGTAATTGCCCCTTGGGTTTCAATGGAATTTTCCATTTTATTAACAAATAAAAAAAAAAAAGGTTGATTAAGGGGCATGGAGAAGGAACCCTTGACCACCTATTGTAGGTCTCCACTTAATTGGGGATTAGTGGTCATTCTTACCACCACAACTTAAGTATCAGTTGAGTTGTTTTCAAGCATTTTGGTTTAGTATAGTTAGAGTTTTATACCTATCATATTATGGTTGCTCAAATGAGGATTTCTTCAAATTGGGTTTACAACAAGAATCCTTACCACAAATATCCTTTTATGCTTGTAATACATTTCAAACGAGTTAATAACAATTTATTACTTATATTTTGAAAATCTCGGTTTACTGGCTAATTAAAATTTTTATGGTCATTAACTTTTACTATTAGAATTAACTCTATTAAGTCCAATTGCTAACATGGACATGAGGGTGAACTAGGAATCAAACATTCTAGCAGCCCTGAAGCTAAGGGTTGGCTAACCAACACCTATAAGGAGTTGCACAACCTTGTATCAAGTGGTCTCTAACCACCCTTTGGGCCTAAGATAGTTGGAATGATCACTTAAGACGAATTAAGTCACGGTCCACTTTAAGAAGTGGGTCGTTCGATTCATTGGTAGTCATGAGTTAATTCCTAATTTGTCTTTATATTTACGTTAGCAAACAAATTTAAACGAAGTTGGTTTAAATAGCAAAAATGAATACAAAAACTTCAATTAGATACCAATTTAAAATTTTTTTATAGTACATAAATAAATTGCACGTTTTGACAATGTTTAGGTATTATTTATGGTATTAACCCTTTTTTAATTTGAGTTATGCACATAGGAAGTCCTTAGTATTTGTGATAAGATTCTACCAAGTGTTTCAATAAAGCTATTTAAATCCTATTGATAGGCCCCTTTGGACTTAAGCCTGACCTAAATTGCTCAAATTTGTTCTTGCAAACATGCCTTATCTTAACCAAAGCCCAGAGTTCGGCCTGCTTAGTTGAAGCAGCTCTTCAACGATTATAAGTTTTCGGACAAGGTTAAAGGATTAGGTTAATAACCACTCCTTAATCTTTTGAACCACATCAGCTGCCACACACTTACTCCTCATACTTGTGGAAGTGACTAATTATTCCCCAATTGTCAGCTCCACTTCTTTATAAATACAAGATTGTCACCCAATGGTAAAATACTTTACATTTTACATACTCGAGCCATCTCTTTTTTCTCCAGTATTCATATTTTTCAAAATCTTTTACTGATTTAAGTATCAAAGTAACCGCGTCGAATAACCTCTAATGGCTCCTCACAACCTTTTGTTTTACAAGCTTTCTTATTCGTGCAAAGCTCAATCTCTTCCCAATCATTGCCAACAAGAACTACATACGAAAAATCCTTTAAGTTTTTACTAAAAAAAAAAAGAAAGAAAGATCCTTTAAGTTTATTATAAGAAAATGAGTAATTGGGATTGAAAATTAAAGGTTTACGATTAATCTCTAAGTCGCCAATTTATGCTAACAGTCGATAAGCATCCACTGCAACAATTTTCCTTTTCCCCTGACTATAATAATCACTTGTATATTAGGACATCTTTTAGTTTTCAATGTAAGAAAAAACTGCAAAAAAGCATCTTGCTATTCTAGTGTACAAAGGGCACTTCAACTGCTAGTGCATAGTAATGTTTCAAAAGTGTTAAGTATAGTACGGTAGTAAATAACATTTTAAGATGTTGTTTTACAATACAAAATTTGAAAATTACCTATTGCATAAGTGATTGCTATAGTATTAAAGAAAAGAACTTCATTGAGTTGGCGCTTAACAAGAATAGAATTGCTATTATAAATTCACAGCAACATAATTATTCCTAAAACGTCACTAATATACGATTCCTCTTAGCTCATTTTTTTCTTAACGATTTATGATGAAATCCAAAATCTAGTTATTTAAGTTTTAAGTGAGTCATTTAAATTTTTGTGGTTGTTTTGTTATGCCAAATAAGCCCCTCCAATAGTACAGCCCGCAACGTATGGCTATATATGCAAAAGATTAACTTGAGGGAAAAGTAGATTTTTAATCATTAATGTTTGCTCATTTTTCAATTTGAGTTCTCAAATTTTTTTTCCTTCTATTTAGATTTTAAATGTTTTCAAACTATTACAAAAATAGGACTTTCATATGTTTATTAAAAATTTCCATCTATCTATGACATGTAATAGTTTCAAATTAGTTCAAGGTAATTAATTCAACAAAATTATATTGTTAAATATATTTAGTTATATAATATAATAAAAACAAGATCACAAAAATAAAAGGTAAGAAATAGGAATGAAATTGTGCAAATCCTAGCTGCCTCGATCACCTTACGGCTAATAAGAAGATAACGCATATCCAAGATTGATGGGAATTTAATGGGTTTTATGAATGTACTAATTTTGTAAAGATTTGAAAATATTGGGAATTCAAATATGAAATAAAAAGGTTGATGACCCAAAATAAAACAGTAAGTAAGTGTTGATACTAAATATGTACCTTTTTCTACAGTGATATAAATATAGACTACTTAAATACTTCACTTACAATATAAAGGATTTAATTAGATATGAATAAAAATATAGACTACTTAAATAACTCACTTAGGATGATGAGATTGAATTTTGGAACAAATGCAATTTACTTATCCAAGTTTCTAAAAAGTCAAACGTGCATATTTCAAAATAAGATGCAGTCAATCAACATGTGTTGAGAGAGCTAACATATCCAATTTCCCTATAAATGAGATAAACTAAATCTAAGTTCACATGATATAATAATATAAACTAAATGTAAATTCACATTAATCGACCCCTATATATAATAATAAATAACAAGAAGGACACAACACGTGAGCGAAGAAAACTTTTAACCTATTATACGGGTGAAAATATTTAAAGGTACTGTCCGTGCTCGGTTGGGGGGGGTGATGGTGTGGTGGTGTGGTTTGGCGGGGGCGCACTATGTTTTCAAGCAAACTATGGCCACTTGTTAATAAACTAAATAATTAAACCTTTCATTTTCCTTTTCCTTTTTTCTTTTTTCTTTTTAATTTTAAATTGATGATCAGTATTGCAAGGAATAACAATTTTTCATTTTTAAATTCTTAATAAGTATTAAAATACCTATTAATGAGAGCCATGTATATATATGTATGTATATATAGACTATATATATTGAAACACCTATATATATGTATATATGTATATTTATATACATACGCTTACATATATATATATGTATCTACGTATGAACTATCGTATCTACACCTTACCATCAAAATCGTTTTATATTAGGCTTTTTTCTGGTTTCCGTTGTTGTCATTTGGAGGTCTAGTTTTTCTGGTTCTTCTTTTTACGTGGAAGGAAAAGAATAGCATGTCTTATTTTGCAGGTTTGATGTCTTTCTTTGTCAATGATCTTGTTACGTATTTAGTGAAGTTCATTATTGAGTTCTAAATAATTATTAGGTTGTTGTATTAGGTTGCTTTTGAAAGAGGCAAGCCCACGTCTCCATTGCTCTGCCAAAAGTAAAATAATGCCACATGATGTCTTTTGCTGGATACTTATAACTCATGCTGTTAGGAAGAAGCTACAACCTTACCAACTTCCTAATGTTTCTTTGTAATTTTATTTCATTACCGAATATCTTCTCCATGCATGTCTTTTGTTAATCGGATAACAATATCAATTGTTGATGTATCCGAAATTGTGTATGCAGAAAATTAGGCACGAGGCTTTCATAATTTAACTAGTGAATTCCTAATGAAACTTTAGGAATTACAATTGGGCGCTCAATCCACTAATTTGGACACAATGTGAGATGAATTAATATTTCCTTATAACATTTATTAGATATGGATGATTATTGGACTAGTGAATCATATCTAATTCAGTATTTATCCATATTCTTTATTCTTCTATTGTTCTAAGTGCCAAAGCGCCACTCCTCTTGCACCTCCTCCTCCTCCCCCCCCACCAAAAAAAAAAAAGAACAAAAAAATATTCCTTTTCATTATCATTAGCAAAAAAGATCACATTTGTAGTTGGTTATGCAACACTAATAAATGCCCGGATTCATTTAACGTGTGTCGGTCATATTATCTTGGGTGAATCCGACCCATTTATTAGTGTTGTGCAACCAACCAATGATAGGATCTTTTGTGGATTTTATGGACTTATAACAATGAAAAAAAATATTTTTTGGGTTTATGGTACTTAAAACAATGGAAAAATAAATGATATGGGAGAATATTGAATTAGATATGACTCACTAGTTTAATAACGAAACTAGTTGTGACTAATTTTTAGAAACAATATTACTCACAAATCTAGAAATCAATCAAACTTGTTAAGTCTCCTATTTTGGTTTTGATGATAATAAAATGCTTGATATGTTATCAGTAATGTATTTAGCAAGCATGCAGGTCATTTTAGAATGAAATCAATTCAAGAAAGAAAACGAGCTTTGTAAATTTTCTAGTCAGAATGCATGTTAGAACGTGCGTCGGAATGTATATTAGAAAAAGAACAGACTAGTGTTGATAGATTCCAGAATCACAATTAGAATGTTGTCTTGAGCTAATTTTAAATAATTTGGATTAATCAAGTTGAACAAATTTTGAAGAAGGCATAACTTTATTTTATTGAGCATATTTGGGTAATGTGCTCAATTCTATTCTACTAAACTTAGATTTTGTCCTTGGGGATTTAACAATTTTTACATTTGGTTGAATTTTACTAAAAGGATCATAATAATTAGATTTATGAAGAAACTTTGTACATTTATGAAGTTTATTCAAGTTGATGACAAGACAAAGCTCAAACTATGTCCATAAATATAATAGCAAGTTCAAAGGCTTTTCAAGCTTGGAGAAAATCATAGTATAAAAATTAATGACGTGGATTTACTGATATGGAAGCTTCAATTTTATGTCAAGAACATCAAATTGAAAAATAAACACGAAAGTTTTGTTATTTTTGAAAAAGGTTACGTTGCAACTTCAGAATTAGGCATAACGATTCAAATGTTTGCAGCTGAAATGGATAAATATGAAATCAGAAAATTTGAAGATATTTTATCAAGATAAGTCTTGATTAATTGGGATATGGTCGGTTGAATTTGTTGGAAGATTCTCATCATAGACTTTCAAAATAGATTTGACTAAAAAAGAAGATAAGGTCTGCTATGATCAGGAGATATTCATATCTTATCTGAATCTTTCCATGTTTATCCATTATATTTGAAGAGAGTTTTTTAAATGTTTGAAATTTCGCATAACTAAAGGATAATTAAAGGAAACAAACACGTGTAGCAGGCTTAAAACAACTCAAGCTTAGCAAGGAAACGGATTAAGAGTAGGGGGCATACAAGTTTTTAAAATTCAAACTTTTAAGTTCTTATTTTTGAGGGATTTCCTTCAATCATCAAAGGAAAATCATAGCTGAATCAAGTATCTTGGAGAAAGATCAGCGACTAGCTATTACACAAAGTTGCACAAGATACATAACATAATACTTAAGATCAAAATCGAATTTCAAAAATTTTCTTGTGAAGACTATAAAAAACTTAGTTAGAAATTGAGCGAAAACATATTTCTCGTTTCATTGTTCTTGTTTTTGCGCGAATATTGTAAAGAGATCTTTGATTGTATTACTCATTAGTCTATAAACATTATTGACATTGCAATTGAGTGAGTGTGAGGTTAGGAAGTTTCCTATAGGCCTGCGTTTAAATTAGGTGAGAGTTAGTGAGACAGGACATAAAAACCATTGGATATCCTTATAACCTCAATATCTTTTGTTTAGTGAAAGATTTAGACTAATGAAATAGCACTGGTGAGGAAGATCGGATCCCCAGCAATGGAGCTGGAAGAGAGTAGTAAGTAAAAAGCTGAAGCTCTTTAAATCGATTGCCTTATCTCATTTCTCTCTATTTTTTTAATTTTTTGCATTTTATTATTTGAATTATTATTTTGCTCCTAAAGTTAAATAATCAATCTTTCACTATTTTGTGATGCCTCAAAATGCTATAATCGTAATAGTCCTATCATGCAAATCATTCTAGGATAAAAGTTGACCTTGTAGTCGCTATCTTATATCTGATTTACACAAGGCATCCATAACTAACTCTTTTTGAAGTAAACAGTGTTATACCCCAAGGTCGTAAAGTTGTAATAGTCTCGCCGTATAAACCAACTTATGATAGTAACTGACCTTACAGTAATTTACACAAGACATTCACGACTTCTCGCTTTAAAATAAATAGTTCAATTAAAGTTTAACCTAAAATTTACATAAAAAGTTAGAACCATTATTCATATATATATTTACATCCATAATGCCTTGAAATCCCAGGACTTATATATACTACAGTATTCAGCTAAGTTACATCTTATACATCAGTTCATAAACCTAAAAGTACTATCAGGATATAAAGAAAAAAAAAAACTTGATCGTATAGCCATTTGATCTTCACTCCCCCTAGCTTCAAAAGAAAATTGACCTCAGGATAATTGTATCGTGGCATAGTAATTATAAGTCAGAACTTATGAGAGAATCTATAAAGGTATGAGCAACCACAACTCAGTAAGTTGAATTAGAGACTTATGAAAGTATAACGAACACAAACAAGTTATCAACAATTAATTATATGCAATGCAACAAGCAAGTATCATCACACAATGTGGTCTAGTCTGTTGTGAAACCAGAATAATTTTACCCACTCTAATTCGGGTTGAGGAGTTTCCATTAATGCGATAACTTATAACTAAACCTAAGTTTATGCAATGAAGATATCGCTCCCCTCAAGACTATCTTTCAAACCAATACTTTCATCCTTACCACAACCTCCTCTCTTGTCACTTAGTTTGGTTAAGGATGAGAAAAAGACCATTATGTTATGTAGCGCTATTTTTTTTTTAAGGTGTTAGTGTTTGGTTAGAGAACCCTAATGATCCCCTAAAGGATTGCAATGCATATCAAATTAGGGTACTTAGGTCAGTTATAGTTAGGTACGGTTTAGGGTGATTAAACAATTTCACACCATTCCATTCACATCAATAACCAAATATAATACAAAATTTAGTACAAAATCAAATACTCAAGCACATGCGTACATGACTACTTACAAACACAGTCAAATACAATCCTAAGTCTTTGGGTACTCTAAAATAGTATTCTAAAATACGATGAAGTATTAAATCTAACTTATTTAGAATCCTTGGTCGCTCACTTAACCAATTGCAGGTTGACTTGTCTCTATATGTCCTATAATATAAATACGCTTTTTAGCATTTATATCTTGATAATATATATATTCTAGGTTATGATTTAACTCAATTCTTTATATATACATATTAGTTATTATTGATTCATCCTAGAAGGTCAATGATATAGTAAATTTGGGTTTAAAGTTAATGGGTTTTTATATCAATTCTTGAATTGAAAATAATGATATTCAATTCAATTTAGTCAAAACCTTAGATCAAAATGTGTTCCTAGATGCTTGCCTTTGCTAGAAGACAATCTTAGAAGCTTCTAACGTACTTAATTTAGGCTTGATCAACTCAGAGTTCTTGTTGCGCTTTCAAAGTTTTTTATGATCTTGAATCTAAATTTGGCAACGAAATGAATGAAATTAGACATGATTTGGGATTAAATGGAAAGCTAGCCATGTCCTTTCCATGATCTCACCATTATTTTGATGAAATAATTTAAGAAATGGGGTAAAAAATGGCTTGAAATGAGCATAGTAAGAGGAAAATTTGGTATTAGAGGGGTTTGGAGGTAGGGGACAACATGTACATGGTACGTGTAGCACACCCCTACTTATACATGTATTGTACGTGCTAGATCCGAGATTAAAAGGGGCACATATGTACGCTTGTTGGATTTGAACTTGTGTCCTAAAGGCTAACAAGACCAATTAGCCAAGCTTTACTTTCAATTGAATTGTATTTATGGTATATTTGAACCTTTGACTAGCCTTAACTGTTCTCATTATTGAATCTAGTTTGAACCAAAATTGATACTCGAATAGATCGATTCCTCATAAAGTGCAATGATGTTTATGAATAAGTCTACGATACACGTAATTAAAATAATTTTTAGTGCAAAACCAATTTAACGGTTTTACGAGCTATGATCCATTGATTGTCTGATTAATTCAATAATTATTTTTTCATGAATCAATCAATTTAAATCCAATCAAGGCATAGTTTGAGGGCAAAATTAACTTAGATTAACCTCATTTTTAGGATATAAAGATAGTTGACCTTGATTATGGTTTGAATCTCCAATTTTTTATAACAACTTTATTCTTAATTAAGGCTTTGAAGCATCAAATTGTATATGTGTACTTTGACTTCTTTTAACTTCGAAAAATGAAAATTACCTCTAAATAGGTCAAAATGACCCAAGACACTTATCTTTCTAAAAATTTCTAATTGCTTAATTTTTTTGTAAGTTTCTCTATTTTTTCATTTTAAGGCCTTTTCTTTTATTATTGGAAACCTTAATAATTATGTGCATGCATAAGGGTAGGGGGGATTGGGGATGGGAGGAGCAAGAATGGAGTTTTTACAAACCTTAACCATTACCATATTGGATTTAAGGTACAAACCGAAAAGAATGCTGTTGGAGAGCCATAAGATCAATAAGAATGGTTAGATTCACTACACTATTGTAAGGTAACTTTCAAACTCACTATTCCTTTGCAATTGTCGAAGCCCAAGAATAGATCAAGATGGTATATTAGAATTTTGATAATGGAGTAATTGATAAAATAATGACTTTATGACTAATAAATGGAATTAGATATTGGAATATGGTAACCTAATTTAGACTAGAAGTAAGGTGAAAGTTTACAATTTGGTTGGAAGCTTAGTTGTCAACTTAGCATTAAGTAAGGCTTACCAAAGGCTTGAGCTTGGTCAATCTAGGCAAGATTTAGGGGACCGAGGGATTAATTGCAGTTAACTTAGTAACCTATAGTAACACCTTGATTTGCCTATTTAGTTGGTTTTTCAGGTTGAAAATTGCAAGAAACTCAAAACTAGACTTAGAAAAGATGATCTATGAATTATATAACAATCCAATTATGGTTATCTTTTGTATTAGGAATTGAAGTGCAGTTAGTGAAAGTTAAGTGGAGTTCAGATACAAAGATTACTTCTTATTTGTTGGCTATGCATGTAGATTTATATTTTCAATGTAAATGTTTTATGCAATGTGTTTGCTACATGTTATCTTTTAAGACTTAGTGAATTTTAAGGCATTGGAATCTTTAGATTTAACATTTTAGGAGGTTTTGGAAACTCCAGGTTTAATGTTATACAAGCCTTAGAATCTACAAATTCAATATCATGTGTTCATGGGATTGTTGATCCAATTTGATGTTCGTTTGTTTAAGAATAAAATATTTCCATAAGTTATGATTTTGTGAAAAGTTATAAGTTTGATATGTGAATGGTGTCTATTGATTGATGTGTTTATTTCATTAGGATGTTTGTTTATGTTGTGTGCAGTGTATTATTGGTTTGTATACATAGTATCTTTGTACAAAGGATGCTTAGAAGTTTGGATTGGATCTTTTACGGGAGGGATTTTGATAGTCCAAGAGATGGTCACAGGAAGTAGTAGGTGCAGAGGAAGTTAGAAATTATAGCATAGAAATAAAATTAATATTTTGAAAGTTTTCTTCAGTTTTGATATGATAATTTTTGGATAATTGGTATAATGAGCTACATGGACAAATTTGTAGTAGAGAGATCATGGAGAATTGTGAAATTAAAGTTTATTTGTAATATTTAGTTAGTTTCTAAGCCTTGTATGCTCTTATTGCTATGGAAGTATGAGAGGGAGCAAGTAGTGCCTTGGTCTCAAAGTATGCATTTGAACTGGGGCATAAAAAATGATATTATGTTAACCCCTTACCAATAGATGGATGATTCGGGAATGAACTAATGTGGAAGCTGATATTCTTGTTTGGACTTGATTTGTGAACAAGTGTGAAGAGAGTAAGGAGTATTACGAGGATGGGGGGCTTACTAGGCTTGATGGGGGAGCACTTAGCCAACTATACGGCCTTGCATTGAGGATGTTGTTTGTTTTTGGTTAAACTTTTTTTTTTCCTCTCTTGAGTGTGAAGAGGTGTTAGGGTAGGGGAAGATTATGATACCTTATAGAAGTAAAACCCCATATGCATTATTTCTTATAAGACTAAAATAGTGAATACCAAGTTGATATTAGTTAGGAATTTTTGGACATGATGACTGAAAAGACCCATTAGTTACTTATTAGTTTGGCTATTAACTAATTTTGTACTATGACTGTATAAGTATTAATTAATAATGATAAAAAAATTGTAGAAAATGAAAATTTGAAAGTGCAAAAACCGAAATAAAGAAAAAAAAAAAAAACTTCGAAAACCAAAGGCTATGGCTTGGCTCGCTAAAACTTTTTTTTTTCTTTTTTCTTAGCATTTTGCCTTAATCTAACGGGAGATATTTTCCTATTTTCCTTTCTTTTGCAACTTAAAAATTTTATTAATAAAAAATTCATAATTTTACTATACAATTATAACTTTACTAACTAGTTGGTTTAAATTCCTAATTTCACTTGATTGAACGTAAAATATCTTTAAGTTTGTAAATCGCCTTTACTTCATAAAAAAACTCCAATGCTCATAATTATTTTAAGCATTTGTAATATTAGTTAAGTGTCCTAGATTCACGAGGGATTTTACATTTAATTTTCTTTTGCAAGAGCTCTTCAAAATTTATAACTTTTTATTTGTTCCTATAATGCCTTGAGCTTTATGTAACTTTTCTTATGTTTTGTAAATCTATTTGGAAGTTTGTAAAATGCCATAAATTTGTAAATTGTTATGAGTACCATTTGATTGCTACAATATATGATACAATAATGTACCAATTATTTAGTTTGACTTTGACCAAAATTACTAAACAAAATGTCTTGAGGGATTGAACTAAAATTAAAAAATTTATATTGTATATTTGATGGTAAAAATATTCATTTTACAGTGTAGAATCAATATATATTTAAATTTCTAATATTAATGTCACATTAAGTTCCGAAATCATAATATTGAACTTTATTTTAACTCATAAAATGAACAATTATTTTTAAAATTTTTTTTCAATAATAAAAATCTTTATTAGTATTGCACACGCTAAATATGATACAAGAGAATTGTATCGTTTTATTCTCTTTGTACCGTATTATCTAACTTTTTTGTACTATCAAGTTCTACTAACTAAATGTTATCGTAAAGTTTGTAAAAAGACATTTACAGTTTGTAACTCCATATAAGTTTTTAACCATACTTGATGTTTGTAAAACTACTTCATATTTAGTAATTTGACACGAAAATTTGTAACTTATATTTATAAAAATTTTTTTCTTGTAAAATCTCAAAATATTTCTTAAAAGATCTTAAATTGGTAATTTCATTCATTTACTTAAATTTTTCTCTAATATTTTCAATATTACTCAAAGTTTATAATTTCACTTAAGTTTGTAAATATACTAAGGAAAGGTAACTTCACTGAGATGTCCATAATGTTAAATTTTATATCAACATTTGAGCCATTATATATTCTTAAGATATTCGTAAAATCACTAATTATTTTGTAAAATCACTTAATATCCATAGTTTTGCTTAAAGTTCGTAAATTTACTCAACTGTTTGTAAAAGCGTTGTATATGTTCTTGAATCCACTCTAGTTTGTGAGATTATTCAGAATATTTGTAATTTTATTCAAAACTTCACAAAAATACCGGTAAAACTTCCATCTGTAGGAAACTATAAACCTCCTTATTTTGTAGGCGGTGAAGAACTTATATTTAAGAGATTTGAAGGGATAACCATCGTAGAAAAAGGGAATTTGATTAAAGGTGCTTCTTGCTTTTAGGCTCCAGTACGAGAAATAATACAAGAAAATGAGAGAGACTAGGGCAGAGATTAAGGTTGTTTATCAAAGTGAGCTAAACCATGAATTGGATTAAATTGTAAAATATAGTTGTTTCATATTTTGGTTTGATTTATGGTTCAGTTCAAAAAGAGTAAACACTTTATGGTTCTGTTTGTGGGGTCAAATTAAATCGAATTGCTTTTTATAAGAAAAAAATAATATAAATGATATTTTTTAGTTTTATAACCTATTGAAATTTCCTTTTAACCTTATTTTCTTTCTCTATCTTGTTGTCTCTCTTTTCATTATTAATCTCCACAATCCACTCCTCTTCACCATTACTCCCACCTCTCAAATAGACTCATGTGTCTTCATTGCCAGTTAAGATGCAATTTTCACTGTGATATAATGTTATATAGCTTAAATTCTTATGTAATATTTTTTAATTTGAATATCAATGTATGGTTGAAATGCTCGATTACTATTAATATTATCAACTAGAACAAATAAAATATTTTTAAATGCAGTTCAAACCAAATCAAATCGAATGATTAAATACAAAATCTTAAATAGTTAAAATCAATTTAATTAATTAAGGATTTAAATCGAATTATTTTAAATGTGGTTTAAATTGAACCAAACCATTAACACTCATAGCAATGTAACCTTTAGGTAATATACATTTATCATATACCCTTATTCTTAAGTTAAGCCATTAGTTACCTCCTCAACTAATTTAGCTTATGAATGATGATTTGTGTAGCAAACCGTGTTTAGTGATCAAGTTTAAACAGTGTTATATAAAAACCTCAATTTGTCACATGACTAGTTTATTAATCATGTTTCAAAATCTAAATCCTTAACTTAAACTGTTTAACAAAATATATAAAAATTAATAAAATAAATATATTATATATATTAGGTTTCTATCTAAAAAAGTTATCTTTTAATATTTGCTTATAATGAAAATGACATTGAAAAGTGTAAAAATGCTTACAAAGATACTTTTCCATTTTCAAGCTAAATGTATGGGCAAATTCAATGAAAACATGATATCTCAATAATCCAACGTCATTGATTTATACTTCGTTATATGATGAACTTAAAGAAAAATATATGGCACGGTTGATTTATGGAGTTAGTGATAGATTCATACATCTAATTTGGTATTTATTAGAAAGGTTAAGCAATTTCACTAATGAGGTTTAAGTCTAGATAAGGTGATGTCTCCCAAAATGATCTTATACATAGAAGAGAATTTGGAGATTGCATAAATGAATATATATATATATGTGTGTGTGTGTATGTACCTATGTATATATTGATATACATCTTTTTTTAAACTTTAGAGGGTATTATTATAGAAAGAAATCAAAATTTAAGAGTAGCACCCTTAGGAGAACTATACCAATTGTTGATATTGGTGGTGAAGCAATAAGAGTGGATGATGAGAGAGGTTTGGAGGCAAATATTGGGAAAAGATTAAAGTTAGCTAATAATAGAGTATAAAATTAAATTATAACTATAAAAAATCCTAATTTTAAAATGATTTGTGGATTAAACTTGGTTAAATTTGTGAGACTTGTTTATTAGACAAGTATTGTTGTTTTTGTTTTTTTGTTGATAGAGGATCTTAGGTTTTGGAGCCCTACTAGAATATTAATGTATCTATAAAACAGAGAGAATGAGAGAGTGTGTGGTGTCCAGCATGACTACTTCAACGGTTAAGGTAGTATATAGTTCGAGAGAGAGAAAGAGACGGAGAGGGAGGGGGGAAACAAGCGGAATATAAGCTAAAAAGTGTATGAGAGTTCAAGAGTGTTTACTTGTATGCCTCAACCCTTATTTGTAGGGGCCTCATCTACGTTGGTGAAGTGGATCTGTGTTTCATACTTTGTAGGTCGTGGCAGAAAATAGTTGATGATTGCCATTCCTCATAATTGTTCACGCGTGACACAATTTAAGTTCCATGGGCTGGGCCCAGCTACCTAGCCTAAAGGGCTAGGTCTTCGAGGACCCAGAGGTCTTCTTCCAATTACGTCGAAAAGTGGGTTGGAGGTCAATTAGGTTTCCGAGTGTCTTGGCCTTGCTTTTGTGAAAGGTGTCTGACCTATGATAGCTCGGCTTGGAATAGTAGGTTGGACTAAGCTTCCGTAACTTGGCCCTAGCTTCAAATAGATCACTTTAGGCCTGAGTAACTTTATCCAAAATGGCATATTAACAGGTGTTAAATCGGTACCCAACATATTTTTAAATAGGACATATTTGATTCATTTATTAATGGTATGAAATTTTGCTTCACCCATTTATCCTTTGTAAAAATCCAACATAGATAATGTCAGATCGACACAATTTGACTCGGTCCTTGAAACAATCTGATCTTATCATCCATTGGACAACCGTTATTTGTAAAACTGAAATTAACCAATGCCGCGCGGCAGGACAAAGGGCATTTAACAGACTCACCTTAAACGAGAGAAACACTAGGAATTTGAATCGCCCTCCAAGTCCAGACTTTTGACTTCCAGTGAACATTAGAACTTAGAAGTCGTCAGTTCTGATATCAATATTACATGGGTGTTAATGCATTTTCTGTACTGAATCAAGCCATTCAGACCAAAATCCGAAACGCCAAAGCCCCACCATCTTCTTCATCGACATTCTCTTCTCCCGAAACCTTAACCCCAGTAATCCTCAACCATCTCAACTCGGGTAATTTGCGAAAAGCCGTACAGGTCCTCTTCTCATCTCCATTTGCATTCTCTACTTCCCTGTATGCTCATCTCTTTAAGCACTGTTCTTCCCCTAACGCCATCCTCGAAGCCCGAAAGCTCGAGTGCCACTTGACTACCTTCAATCCCGCACCACCAACATTTACTTTTAACAGGGCTATTGAGGCTTTTGGTAAATGTCGGTGTTTGCGGGACGCCAAGGGACTGTTTGATCAAATACCCCAACCAAATGGTGGGTCTTGGAATGCCATTATTACTGCGTTTTCGCAAGGTGGGTATCCGAAGAAAGCATTGAGGTTGTTTGCGGAGATGAGGAGCGCAGGGTTTAGTGCAAGTGAGGTCACTTTTGCCAGTGTTCTTAGCTCTTGCAGTATTGTTTTGGGAATTTCTATGTGCAGGCAGTTTCACGGGATGATGGTGAAACAGGGTTTTTGTAGGAATGTGATTTTGGCAAGCTCCCTTGTCGACGTGTATGGGAAGTGTTGGGTCATGAGCGATGCACGGAGAGTGTTTGATGAGATGGAGTGTCCGAATTCAGTGTCTTGGAATGTAATAGTTAGGAGATATTTTGAGATAGATGAAGGAAAGGAGGCGGTGATTTTGTTTTTCAGAATGTTGCAGGCAGAGGTTTGGCCATTGAATTTTACTTTCTCGAATGCTCTCATTGCTTGTTCTAGTTTCTCTGGGCTCATGGAGGGGAAACAAATTCACGGGGTTGTTATTAAGTTTTGTATTGAGCTTGATGAAGTTGTTTCGAACTCCCTTATTAATATGTATGTAAAGTGTGCCAAAATGAAGGATGCACAAAAGCTTTTTGATCAGCTGTCTGCGAAAGATTTATTTATGTGTACATCGATATTATCGGGATATGCTTTGAGCGGAAGAACTAAGAAGGGAAGGGAGCTCTTTGATGAGATGCCTGATCATAATATTGTCTCATGGAATGCAATGTTGGCAGGATATGTGCGTGTTCTCCAATGGGAGGAGGCACTGGAATTTTTCTCCCTGATGCGAAGTAAGACCAAGGATATTGACCATGTTACGCTTGGATTATTTGCAAGTGTTTGTGCTGGTCTTTCAAACCTTGAACTGGGGAAGCAGTTGCATGGGTTTGTTTACCGAAATGGTTTTGTTTCAAACTTATTGGTTGGAAATTCTGTACTGGACATGTACGGCAGATGCAGGAGCCTAAATAGTGCTAGAATCTGGTTTCATCAGATGAGCCAATGGCGGGATAGTGTCTCTTGGAATTCTTTACTGACTAGCTATGCTCGTCAAGGTCGGAGTGAACAGGCTATGGAAATTTTTCGGGACATGCATAGGGAGACAACTCCTGGTGAATTTACATTTACTACTCTTTTAGCAGCTTGTGCAAACACTTTTGATCTTCACCATGGGAGGCAAATACACGGGTTTATGATTAGAAATGGATATGGAATAGATGTTGTGGTAAGTGGGGCTTTGGTAGACATGTATTCAAAGTGTCGTTATATTAATTACGCCATCAAGGTTTTCCAAGAATCACCTTCACGTGATGTAGTTCTTTGGAATTCTCTGATTTTAGGCTGTTGTCACAATCGGAGGGGTGAAGAGGTTCTTGAATTATTTGAGTTGATGCAGCAGGAAAGTGTAAGACCTGATCATATTACCCTTCATGGTGTTTTGCTTGCTTGTGTGTCTGTTGGTCTTGTTGATGTAGGAAAACAGATTTTTGATTCATTGACCAACACCTATTCTGTTATTCCAAGGCTGGAGCATTATGAGTGCATGGTTAAGCTGTATAGTCATAACAAATCTATGGATGAGCTCGAGAAATTAATTAGCTTGATGCCATTTGACCCAACCATCTCAATGCTAACCAGAATATGTGAGGCTTGTGAAGAGTATAAGCATCTGAAGTTGGGAAAGTGGGCATCTGACCTAATGATGAAACTTGATACTACAGTCCCATATGAAATTGAGGTTCCAGGGAGAAACTTTCTGGAAATGCAGCAATAAAATTTTTGCATGCTCGTGTCTGCTTTTTAGGTACCTGCAAGGAGAAAACGGGTTCAAGTTATCTTTCTGTTTTGCCCACCGAACAATATGATCACTTTGAAGCTATTAAACCTGTTTTGGCTGCATACTACACAATTCACAAGGTAGTCATATTAACTGCTGTTCTTCACTCAATTTTCATGCTTTCAGTGGTAATTTTTTATTATATTTTTCACAGATCATGGAAGGTCTTCTAGATCAGTATACTTCTGCCAATCGGTTACTTGGACAGTTGGGTACATATACAACTGTGTTAAAAATGTAATATCAAAGTATTCAATTGAATGACATTGGTAATATCTTAATGAAGAGACATGCGGCATGAACGATGTGTTATACCATCTATTTATGATAAAATGGTAGGTACAGTCTATTTGGTTTGGTTCTTTTTTCTTTCTTTCGGTTGTTTTCCGGGATGCTTGTTTGGTAGCTTAAATGCATCAGTCTTTTCGAATCATGAGAGATAATTCTTGTCCAACATAAGTTAGCTTTTTGATTGTTAGGCAGTCCTGAGGTGTCATTAATCAAACAGATTTCTATTTTTGTTGTTTGTGATTGAGTGCATTCTTGACTGTAGATTCCAATGAAGAACTATTTATGTTCTGCTCATTTGACGTTCATAAAAATCAAAAGAATTGTCCTTTATTTTTGAGATTCTCTTACATGCATTTTGTCAAATAGTTTGCATTACCTTGGTGTGAATTGATGCTCTAATGTTTATACTATTATCAACTCCATAAGAGTGGAACTTTGGCTTCTGATGTCAGCCTTTATAGCATATGCAGATTATTATGAGTATGCACTAACAAATTGTGTACTAAGCATTCAGAGAGGGGCCAATCCAATGAGCTAAATGCTTTATTTTGTCATGGGAGTTCAAAAGCCAGTAAGCTATCATGGATGTGGAGCTAAGTTTGACTCCTTTTGGTGCTGCTGAAGGAGATGTTTGGTTGATGCTTCTCAGTTTTCATTCATACAGAATAATTTGTGTTGCTTATTATCTTGATGTCAATGTAAACCCTCTGTGATTATTTCTTTGTCTGTTGACCTTGGAAACACTGGTTGGTTTCTGTAAATGGTGAATGCCAGTGATAGCTATCACTGGCTGCTATTATAGTAAAGCATTAAATTCACATTCTTTCTTAACGTTTGTATAGGAATTGAATCATTCCTGAAACTAGGAGATTTGATATACTTTGAAGGGCTGGGTCAAGTTACAGGTGTATCATTCAATATGAATCAAGTTCGCTGGATTGGAAATCCAGGCTGGTTATGATCAACCAAAAAGTAGATCCTGTTGTTTTGTGGGATCCTCATCGCTGAGTTATGTATATCTTTTCTAAAAAGGAAGCACTCTGCTATGGTCATGGTATAAGCTTTTATTTTAATAACTGATCTTGAGTTTTCAATTTGCTTTATAATGATGAAGTAATATTTCTCGTAACTTACAACACACTTCCTTGTTCAATTATACTTAACTACTATTAGATGCTTTGAATGATATTGAATGGAATATGTCCAATTTATGTTCATCAAACTGTATATTTTACTAATGGAAGCACAGAAGTATATTAGCCAAGAAATTTCAACCTTTTTTGACTATACATCTCAAAATAATCCAATTTTTCTTCCTTGTTTCTTGGTACATGGCAATATCTTAAACCTGTTTAATTCCAGACAGCTGCAATTTTTATATCTTGAGCTGATAGTCTAATTGGGAATTGAGAGGATTCTTATTTTGTAGTGGTTTAGAAATCACTTTGTTTTTCCCCTCTGCCAATGCATAAGAAATCTTCCAAGGCAGAAATTTCCTGAATTATTGTCCAATGAAGGTGGGGCAACTTATATGGATGAAGATGAATTTCTTGATTTTCAACCAGGTGGAAAATTTTTATCAAATTTAATCAGAGATGATTGTGAGGCTTTTTCTTTGCATTTCCCTAAGATTTTCTTCTCCTATTCATTTTAGTCTATGTGGAAAATTTGCATATGTTTTAGGATTAAGTTCAATATCCAGAAAATTTTGTGTTATAAGAAGAATGCATCTGGTAAATTCTAGTTGGTAGAGCATTCTGAGCTTAGATAATTAACTAGGGGCTAGGGTTTTGTTTCACAGTGAGATATTTAATGTTGTGGTAAGACCTAAGGACAATAGGAACACGAAGCACCATATTATACTTGTCCTTTTTGGTTGGTCAATATTTTCTGTTGCTGTGTTTTTTGTCCTTTAGGCTAAAGATTCTAGAATTCAAACCATTTTTAGAATCATAAAATTGCGTTGCCTTTCTTAGTCCTGCGGCCTTCCTACTGCTTATTTTGTACCAAGGACTAAAGTATATTTCATTTGTTAGGACCATCAAAGCTGTCTATATTAAAACTTTTGTATTACCCAATTGGTATTACCCAGGTGGTGCCAAGGCTGTATTAAATGGAAGGAGTTTGGATTTATAAGCTAGGTGTAGCTCTTTTCCTTATTTACCTTCCATTGTTTGGGCGATTTCTTGTGTTTTCGTACAAGTTTTGATGGTTTAGATTAACTTAGTTGTTGATTTTTCTTTTCTAACATGTTATTATCTCCTCTATATGTTGTAGTTTCTTGTATAAACCAAAATATTTCCTATTTTTACAGAGTCTGATATTGTTAGGACTTCTGCACTTTTTTATTCTTTTGTACAGGTACACCTATCAGTCATCGAGCAATGGAGCTTTGATGACAAATTGACTATCAAGCTACTGATTAGTCTGAGAACAGAAGCCATCCAAAGTACCTGAGTTGTTCATCTCTGTACCATTTTTTTTTTCCCCATTCACATAACCAAGTCATGTAAGTCATGCATAATAATACAAATATCATGTTTGACTGAAAAGATAATGTGGAAATTTTCAGATGATCACTCCGAGTATGCTGCCATTCAGGCCATTCTTTATGGCCCTTATCTTCTCGCTGGTCTAACTGATGGAGACTGGGACATTAAAACTAACTTGGCTTCTTCTCTATCTGAGTGGCTAACTCCAATTCCCACTGTGTCTAATTCTCAACTGGTTTCTATTTGTCAAGACTCTGGAGATTCCATTTATGTTTTGACAAACTCTAAATAAATCAATTATAATAGAAAAGCTTCTCGAGTCTGGCATGGATGCCACAATTTATGCCACCTTTAGAATTGTACCACTAGACTCAAGTTCCTCAAAAATATCCTCAGTGAAAAGACTTTATTGGGAAATCAGTCATGCTAGAACCATTTATTTACTAGGAACAGTTCTGGTACAAAATGGGAATGGTAAGACTATTGGCATTGAAGAATCAGGTGATGATTGCTCTTCAGCTTTCCATTTAGTGGATAAAGTGGATAGCAAGGACAAGAGTATTTCCTTGCAGTCAAAAAGGCAGAAGGGTTGTTATGTTTATACTAGTCTAAGCTACAGTTCTAGCACTATGCTATAGCTTAGCTGTAGTTCAGGGTCATCTGGTAGTAAATTCAACCAAGCAACTGGTTTTATATTGGCGAATGGAATCAGAAAATATCATCCTATTAGCTTTGTGAAAAAGGGTTCTAGGAGGAACTTTGTTATGATGCCCTTACATAGCTTGAGGGATGAATCAAAATCATATGCTATTTGTTTTGACATTCAAAGTTGAACGTTTCACTCTGTTAGAAGCTTCAATGAATAAAGTGAAGAGCATGCACATGCCATGCATCCTTCTCTGAGATGTAGAAGTTTCATTTAAGTTCGATGTATTCTTTTCGACAATGCAGGTATATTGAATAATTTGTTGGTATCTAAATCATGTATAATAATCTGATGGTGCACAATAGATATAACAGTGTTTGAACTCATCAAAATGTTTTAATAGCATTCATGAAATTACTGATATTTTCTGCACGCACCCCACCACCCCTCCACCCCCCACAAAAAAAAAAAAAAAGGCATGAAATGTAAAATATTCTGCTGAAGTATTGTTCAAAGATGATCTGCACATTTTTTTATCATATGAACTTGGGACATCATTTCTGCAAAAGGAGTTGTATTTCTTCTCTTTTGTCTTAAATGATTTGCTGCCTACATATATCAATCTGAGTTTGCTCTTTGAAACTGCTATGCTGAATCAGCCAAACAAAGAAGGGTAGGCTGTACATATAAATGTTTTGAGGTATATGAATGCCATGTTTGGATACAAATCAACGGTCGAAGGTGATGAGAAGGAACATATAGGTGAGGAAGAACTTTAATTCTTTTTTGATGTTGGAATATGAAAAGAATGATGGAAACTAATGGACAAGCCATTCCAGATCGTAAAAATTTGCTTCCTTCTTTACAGGAAATTCCACTACCATGGTCACGCAAAGGATACACTACTGCATAGTTTTTCACCATATTCATGAGTTAAAAGAAAAAAAAAAAAGAAAAGAGGTTGATTGTAACAATAGAAGGGACTTGCTGGAAGATTTAAAGAATGGAGCTTTCGAAGGTCTTGCCTCAGCAATTTGAGATACCCTTTTGAACAGCCATATGGTAAGTTTTATTTCGTGAAATTCTGCTTTTCTCCCATAAAAGAGTGACGGGATAAATTTTGGATGCGATATTGATATATCTTTTGTCACTAAAATTTGTTGTACCAAGTTCTAGCATGAACTAGCTAGTGTTTTGATTTTGAAGATTCTTTATAATTCAGTTGTTCATTTATTTTGGCTAATTCAATGAAAGGAAAGGGAGGCTGAAGCAGCATTCCTCAGTGTGGCTGTAGCCAATGCGTTGTAGGGCCCCTTTTTTCAAAATTAACAAAATTCTTGATGTTGCTGACCGATGAGAAGCGTGTCCGGTGGAATTTAGCTTCAATATTCTCTTTATCAATAGCACGAGGATCACCATCTTGCGGATTTTGCTGCTTACAAAGTGGTCTCCGTCGATTCTATTGTCATAAAACTGGGGAAGTGTTGCAAGAGTTGAGCATGTTTTCTGCAGATTCATCATCCGCTACCTATTTGAAGATTGCTCTTCCAACTTTCCTTTTTCTTAATAATATTTTTCTTATTTAGATGTAATTGTCAAACTTTCTAACTCAATCTGCTCTTATGAACTTTGAGGTGCTGTTTCCTTGTATTTATTTCCCTTTTAATTGTTGCATATGTTGATCCAAAGTTATTTTTGACGAAATATGTTACAAGGAAAAGAGGAATATACAAGTTCCAAACAGATTCAAAGATTACATCATGCACTAGAAAGCATAATAACTATCTAATGGTAGATTTTGTAATATACAAATAATTGAATGTTACTCATTTGTCATAGAAATTGTAGCACAATAGGCAGGAAAATTCGTTATATACTTGTACTCGAATTCAAAAAGAAAAAGTAATAATAAAATAGGGGTAAGAATTTACTTCCCCAATCAGATATAGAGTTTAGAGTTGCAAACTCACTCGTAACAATTTCTCTTTTCTTCATCTTCTTTCAGTAGCACCTTGCAAGATTGCACGCACATATTAGTTAGAAACCCTAATGCAAGGTGATGAGAGAAACATCCAAATAGAGAGAATATGGGATATCTTCACCTTTGTGAATTTATGTGGCTAGGGCATTTTGTGAGACCGAGTTGTTTTAGTGTAAATCCATGGGACTTAGGCCAATTTTGTGTAGAAAGCCCATAGAATTGCGATCTTCCTCCATTAGTGTAGATATGGAAACAATTAAACCTATGTTCCGAACAATCCAATAGAGCCAGCAATGGTTTGAGAACACTTTGTCCATTATTAATGCTCAATTGCAATCTTTATTTGATAGAGTGGGAAATATGGAGATTTCCAAGAATCAGAATTTTGAAGACACTAGTCATATTAGAGATCATACTAAGGATTCATCATCTTCCTTGGTTGAATATGAGAATTTAGTTTCGGGATCAAGTTGGAAATATTGAATTTTGGAGGCACTGGTTCAATGGTTGGATTTTTAAGGTCCAACAATTTTTTTTTTAATTTCATAGCATACTAGAAGATCAAATGATTACAATAGTTTCATTTGCTATAGAAGACGATGCTCTTCAATAGTAGTGGTAGATGTATAATAACATGTCAATATCTACTTGGACTTCTTTTCTACACAACTTGGAGTCGTGATTTGGTCCCTTAGAGTTTGAAGATGCTAAAGGAGCTTTGTATAAGTTGACAAAAAAAAAAAAAAAAAAAAAGATCAGTACAAAAATATCAACATAAGTTTGAAACATTATCTAATAGAGTAATGGGGATGTTCCAATCTTCTTTGGTGAAATGCTTTATTTCAAGTTTCAAACCCATGATTAGAGGAGAAGTATAAATTAATAGAAATGCAAGCATAAAGGGAAAAAGGTTAATGTTACAATTGTAATGAAAAATTTCATCGTAATCACAAGTGTAAGGCTCAATTTTTAATCTTTTTATGCAATGGTGATCATAAAGATGTAGAATTAGTAGAAAATACTATTAATGATGCTGTGGTTGATGAAATGCATGAAAAATTTGTGGATGATTCTCTAGCCATAAGTTATTATGCATTATTTGGCAATCCTTTTCTCAAAACACTTTGTTTTCATGGTAAATTAAATAACAAAAATGTTTCCATTTTGGTTGATTGGTAAGTACTCACAATTTTATGTAGCAAAGATTGGTGAAGCATTTAGGCTAACCATGTTTCCTTCTACTCAATTCCAAGTACTACTTAGAAATGGTAATAAACTTTCTTGTGAGGGTTATTGCAAGGATGTTCCTTTGCATATACAGGGCTTTCACTTCATTGAAACATTTCATACTCTCCCTATTCAAGGTATGGAAGTAGTTTTGGGGGTATAATGGTTGTAAGGCTTAGGGTTCATAACCATTGATTATGAAAAGCTCAATATGAGCCTTGTGAAAGAGCGACAATATATTGTGTTGCATAGAGATAATAAAGAGATGGTCAGTCCAATCACTCAACATTAGTTAAGGCACTAAGTCAGAACTTAAGTCATAACTTCTTACTTCCATTTGATGGCTTAGGACATTTTGAGTGTTAATTTGAGCACTAAAACTGCTCCTAGCACTAAAATTTCTCAAATGTTGGGTGGATTTTCTCAAGTTTTTCAATTGCTTACATCATTGCCACAACTTTGAGATATTCAACATAGAATATCTTTAATTTAAGGTACTACTCCAATGAATGCTTACCCTTATTGCTATCTTCACTTTTAGAAGAGTGAGATTGAAAAACAAGTGCAAGATATGGTTAAGCAAGGAATCATACAACACAGTAATAGCTCATTCTCTTCACCTGTACTTTTAGTATAGAAAAAGAATGGTAGTTAGTGCTTTTGTATCGATTATTGTACCTTCAATCAAGTTACTATTAAGGATGAATGCCCCATTCCTTCCATTGATGAGCTCTTGATGAGTTGCATGGTGTATGTAAATTTTCAAAATTGGATTTGTGTTTTATCATGAAATTCACATGCATGGAGATTATGTTGAAAAGACAGCCTTTAGAACCTATGAAGGGTATTACGAATTTCTTGCAATACCATTTGGGTTAACACCTAAATTTTAAGGTTAACTAGTATAAGGGGTGATTGGACTGCCAATCGGTGGTTGAATTGCTTGGCCTTAAGAGTCTAGGTGATTTAATATCCAAAGCTTGCTAGTTCAACGAGCTAACAAACCGGCGATTCCACCAATTTGGGCCTAAAAATGAAAAAAAAAAGAAGAAAACGAGCAATAATTTGATTACCATGAGCATCCTTTTGTCCCTACTATTCCTCTTTCGCTTTTTCAAAGTATCAATAGCCAAAATGTTAGTAGGAAATTGCTTTGCTCCCATCAGGCTTGCAAATTGCAAAGTGGATTGTACACTTTCATTTCTCTTTTCCATTATGAAATTTTTAGTCCACTTTTACATGAGTGACAACTAAGATAGAAGAAATTTGTGGTGCATCGTATTTGGTGCTGCAATTTTTTAAGTTAGAGACATTATAATTGAATGAAGAAGAAATTTGAACATTTAAATTTCGAACATAGATTTCATTCTCCCCAAACTAGCATATAAATTCACGTACTCACATTCCTTTAGAAATTCATTAAACTTCATTCATACAAATATATTGCCTTCAATGTTTGCTCTCCATAATTTGTTCTTGTACTGAAACGTTGCTGTGTATTTTGCTCCTTTCAGTCTTTTCAACTTTAAAATTCTAGTTTGTTAAAATAAACTACAATTCTCTTGTTAAAAAAAATATTCTTTCTTTTGGTGTAACTTAGATAGTATCTAAACTCTATTTTTTTGCACTCCCATTTTTGGTTGCCTTTTGTAGGATTTTTTTTTTTGTACATAAATTTTTTTCTCTTCAATAAGAAAAGTAACAAATCACCATGGATCATTTTTTTTTTTCTTGACATTCCTCTTTCAGAAAGAAGAAAATTCCTTATTAAGTAGAAAAGGAAAGGGGAAAGCCATGACCACCTTATCATTACTGTAGGACTTCAGGGACATACTATTATACCCACAGTACAACCACATTGAGGGGAGACTACACGATGTCATGCCAGATATTAACCATACACCTCTACCCAAATTTCAACCTCTACTTAAGAGTTGCATCACAGCCTTCGTTAATGAGGAGGATGATGAAATTCAAATAATTTTGGATGTAGGGAAGCCACTAATAGGTTAGTAGTTAGGTAGCTCAAGTAAGCCCTATAGACTTGGTAAATTTGATATGTTCATTAAACATTTTCGTAAAGGTATAGACGAGTAAGGGAACTGGCGAGCATTTTATAATTATCGCAAAGCGTACTATACGTGGAAATTCAATAAGGGTTATGGTACTCTAAACAGACATCCAAAATCAAAATATTCTAGAGAATCGACAAGACACATTAGCAAAGTAAAATTTCATGCAGTACCTCACAAATATGCACCTGTCCTTCAATGCAAGTGCATCTCTGTGGTAAAGTAGATACAGGTAAGACATGTTCAATCCTAATGCGTGCAAGGTTAGCTACCACAAAGCCACCTATGAGCGTTATCATAAAGGTAAGTGGTAGCTCATAGGTAAGTTTGCTTCTGTAGATATATCCGTATTAATATGTGATAATATATGGATTGATCTGTTTCGTAAAAATTCATATATAAGCATAACTTATCACTGGATTGACAATAATTGGTAATTATGTAAAACATTGTTGGTGTTTAGGGTATTTAATAAGCATCACTTGGCCTAAAAAATATATAAAATTATAAGTTATTCTACATAAGTATAATTTAGTTAAGAAAATTTTCTTAATCGGATTTGATAATGCTAGTGTAAACACCATTTCGATTAGGGATTTAAAAAGCCTTTATCAACCAATGTTAGGTAGAACGTCTTTTCATATTAAATGTGTATATCATATTGTAAATTTGTGTATCAAAGATGGTATTATGGCTTTGAAGGACAAGGTTTCCCCAATAAAGGCCACAGTAAAACTAATAGTCGAGAGGCTGTCTCTATAGAAGGTGATGAACTACTGACCAACGGTCCCATTATTCGTGTACCACTCCGTGGACTCCAATCCCTCACCCAAAAAATTCTCTCTTGGAAACCCACTAATTACAATAAAGTTTACACTGAAGGGATATGGCTGAACTCCATGAGTTCCTCACATTGTCATACGTTGATCTATATACTCGATAGTGATGATGCTGACTATTCCCTTTCCGAGGACTCTGTGTCAAGTAATCCGACCAACTGCTGCTGATAAGTTCTTGCTGAGTAATGAGAGACTCATTTAAACGACTAAATAGTTTCCTCTCGACATGCCATCATCTCTTTCATCTTGGCCCCTTTAATGCTGCAACATTTTGACCCCCTTCACTTGCTATACTCAGAGAATATTTGTACGAGACCAATATTACACCGCCACCTGTCTACCTCGTTTGATATTATACTATTTTTTCATTTTGTCCTTTATCCTTTTTACTCTTTTTTCGTATATACTAAGAATCTCCTTTTATATATGGTTGTAATTTATTTATTTGTAATGTTGTCCTAGAGATTTATTATAAATAATCTCTTTCTCCTGTAAGCTGAAGGAACTTACATTTTAATACGAAATATTTTGTTCTTGTGAGATAACCCTCTATAAGTCTATCTTTCATACACTCTTATCTATTCTTACCAAGCAGCTTAAGATTAGTGGCAGGTAGACCTTGACATCAACTTGTGCATTATATTAAGTGAGGTGTCAAGTCGTATTGTGTTCATTAGTAAGTTACCTCTTTTGAGTAGCTTTACGTCAACTACTCTTGTTTGTCTATAGACCATTTCCTTTTAATTTTCTTCAATATTTCGGATGACCCATTTTAGTCAGATTTGCCATGGTAAATCCTAGTGATAACTAAGCTCTTAGGTACATCATATAATTTTTCCTGGTATTAGAGCTTGAGGTTGAGATTGCAAGTTGTATAGTGATAGTCAGTCTGCTGTTCGAGATATTTGTGTGTGTGTTGAAAGCATCTGAGTGAAGTGTCTTTATTGAAACTTTGTGTCAAGAATGTCTAACCTTAATGTACAGGGAGAAATTAACGATGTTGAGAGTAATGCTCATGGTTGTGGTCAAGTTACCCAACAAACACCATGTATTAATGATGAGCAAATACAAGATCTTGCTATTATTGTGGCCAACTTTGCTGTCTCAGTAAACAGGGTCTTAGAGACTGGACCGTGTAAGAGAGTTGCTGAGTAGGGTCGAGAAATGAGATATAGGTTGAGGAGGCAAATGAATGAGCGAGCTCTAGAAGCCTTTCTAGTAAACCAAGTACCATCGCGACGTGTCGACAGAGTCGCGAGGAGGAGGTTAGAGTTGGACGAAGTAGAAGAGTACGAAGAAGAAGAAGACTAGTATGTTGAGATAGATGAGCATGAGTTTAGAGCGCCAAAAGGTGCTAAACATCTTAAAGTACATATTCCAAGTTTTAATAGGTTTGGTAGTGCTAATGACTACATGGACTGGGAAGAGAAGATTGAAAAGATGTTCGACTTCTATGATTATGAAGATGCTATCCGCATTAGAGTGGCTACGTTAGAATTTTCTAGATATGTGGCAATTTGGTGGAAAAAGCTATAGAATGTTCACCTAAGGACCTAACGTGAGGTCCGAATATGGAATGAGATGAAGAGAGTTATGAGAAGTAGGTTCATCTTCGAACACTACGAACAAGACACTTTTCGATGACTCTAAGACTTGAGGCAAGGTAACAGATCTGTAGATGACTATGTCTGAGAGTTTTAGTTACTCATGATAAGATGCGATGTCGACGAGCCTGAGACCTGAATTATAGTACGGTTCATCTCTAGATTATGGGTTGAGATTAGTAACATTGTAGAGCTAAAGAACCTCACAACTTTGGATGAAGCCATCTGTGTAGCTTAGAGAGTTGCAAGGCAACGGTAGAACCAGGGTAGCTAAATGCTGAGTAGCCGAACATTGATACTGAACAGGAGTGGCCTGCCGAGCCGACTAATGAATGATAGAGTTTCAAACAATTCCGAAGTGGAATGACGAGGTCACATGCCGAGCTAACCAGATAAGGGTCGAGGTAAGAGCAAGACCGAGGAGCTTGACCAAAGAGACCAGGGTTAGAGTTTAAGGAGGAAAACTCAAGAAATCAAATTTTTTAAATGCCTTGGCTATGGATATGTGGCTAGTCAATGTCTGAACCACCGAGTCATGATCATAAAGGGAGAAAGCTCTAGTTTGAAGTGGAAAGTGTGAGTGAAGGAGAGGAAGAAGTGGTAACCGATCAGATGCTGGAAGAATTTAAGGAAGATCATAATGTTAAGATACCTCTTGAAGGCGAAGTCGAGTATTGCTTTGTAGTTCACTGATCTCTTAGTACTTTTATGGCTAGCGAGAATGAGTAAAGAGAGAACCTCTTTCATAAGAATTGCAGGGTGAATGGCAAGTTATGCGCTGTGATTATTGACAGAGAGAGCTGTACCAACGTCATCACGCAAGAGGTAATGAAGGCCATGAAATTGCTAATTCTTCCATACCCCAAGCCGTACAAGATTCACTAGTTGAACCAGAAAGGAGAAGTACACGTTTCCAAGTAAGTCAGAGTACCGATTACTATTGGTGATAGGTATAGGGATGAGGTGCTGTGTGATGTCCTTCCCATGTATGCATCTCACATATTACTTGGCTGACAGTAGCTATTTGACTTGAGAGTGTTATACGATGGGTATAGAAATACCTACATGTTTCAAAAGGATGGGAAGAAAATTATATTGATAACTATGAGTCCTAAGGAAGTGCAAGAAGCCTAAGAAAAGGTTGCTTGATCACTATAGTGGCAGTCTTTGGTGATTTCTTGAGCTCAGTTTGCACGAGAAGTCAAGGCCGAAGACTATGTGCTCCTTTTAGTTAGGAGATTCTTGGAGGTTAGATAGACTATGAACCTACTTACCAAAGTGCAACATCTACTTTAAGAATTTGCCAATCTCTTCCCTATCGAGATGTTGAAAGGTTTACCTCTCATGAGGGGAATTGAGCATTGCATTAACCTCCAACCAAAGGTTGCCTTACTAAATTGACTCACTTACAAGCTCAACCTAGAGCAGGTAGCTGAACTAAAGAAGCAAGTGGATGAGTTGGTGGATCGCGGATATGTCCGTAAAAGCATGAGTTCTTGTGCCGTACCTACTGTACTTGTGAATATAGCGAATGTGCATTGACAATCGAGCTATTAATAAAATCGTTATCAAATATCGATACCCGATCCTACGGCTTCATGATATGCTTGACGAGTTACACAGCGCTTACATCTTTTCTAAGATTGACCTGAAGAACGGCTACCACTAGATACGGATGAGACTTGGGGATGAATGGAAAACGGCCTTTAAGACAAGGGATGGTTTGTTTAAATGGTTGGTAATGCCAGGACTAACTAATGTACTGATACCTTTATGCGGTTGATGAATCATACACTAAGATTGTCGATCGACAAATGCATTGTGGTTTATTTTGATGATATTCTGGTCTATAGTACTGATCTCCTTGTTCATGTTGAACATTGGAGATTAGTGTTTAACATACTCCATGCCGAGAAATTATTCAGCAACTTAAAGAAATGCATGTTCTGTCAAAGTGAGGTTGTATTCCTTGGATATGTCGTTTCAGCGAGTAGAGTTCGAGTTGATGAGGAAAAAGTCAGAGCTATTAATAATTGGCCTATGCTGGTTAGTATTGCTGAGGTCAGGAGCTTCCATGGCTTAGCTTGGTTGTATCGAAGATTTATTTGGAACTTCAGCTCCATAACTGCGCCGTTGATTGAATTGACCAAAAGAATGTTAAGTTTAAATGGACAAAAAAGGCTTAGAGGAGTTTTGAGGATGTGAAGTCTAAGTTGACATCTGCTCTAACTTACCTTACTAGATTTCGAGAAGGTTTTTGAGGTTGAATATTGATGGGAATCAAGCTACGGGGCCCTTGACCTACAGCCGGGCTTAAGGACTAGAGGGGCTAGTACGATGAATCCTTATGTTTCAACTAACCCTTGTCGAGACCAAGTACCTCTTTATCGAGTCACCTCTAATGCCGTACCGTATGACTGCCCATTGTTGTATGGTATGCTAAGTTAATGATTACTCTCTGTTACCTAGTCGACCAATTACTTAGCCCCTTCCCTGCTGAGAAGTTAAGAGAGAAAGCCAGATCTATTAGGCCATTCTTGCTCGGATAAACCCATGTGTCCGTACTTTTTGTTCGCATCTCTTAATGACCTCGCTAATGCCGCATCGCCATATGTACAGTATCACATGTAGAATTTGTAGCATCAATGATTATTTTCCTTATATATTCATTTTTGCCCTTTTATAACATGTACATTGCCCTCCTTAGGAAATGTCCTTTTTGTCTTTTCCTTTTCAGACAAGTTACCTTAGTTTGCGAGTATAAATACCTTTGTACTTATAGTTGTAAGAGGTAGATAATCTTGAATGCACTTTTGAGTACCTTTTTCCTTGCATAAACATTATTGTTTACTCTCGGCATCACTCTTATCCTTTCCCTTAAGCAAGGTTAGGTAGCGAGTAACCTCATTGGACTAATTTATGCGTCATATTGAATTGTGTCGTGAGTCCTCGAAAGTTTCATTGGTGTATCATATCTTTTGGAGCTGTTCGTGGGTTTTGCTTATTTTTTTCGCCCTTTGTTCTCACCCTTTTGTACCTTTCCCTATTGACTCTTTTCGAGCTTTTTGCAAGCTCAGACCCATTTAACAACTAGCTTTGTTTGTTCTTGGTTACGATTTGAATCAAATGTGATGTGTCTGGTGTTGGCATTAGTGTTGTCCTTATGTAGGAGTGTCGACCCATTGCCTACTTTAGCGAAAAACTCTGAGGTGTTATCCTGAATTACTCAACCTATGACAAGAAATTTTATGCCCTTGTCAGTACACTCCAAAACTCGCAACATTATTTGTTACTGAGAGAGTTCATTATCTATTCGGATCATGAATCTCTTATGTATCTTTATGAGCAACAGAAGCTTTCTCGATGTCATGCCAAATGGGTCAAGTTCTTGGAGACCTTTTGCTATGTCATCAGATATAAGAAGAGAAGCACCAACATAGTGGCTAATGCACTTTCTCATCGTCATACACTCATCACAACATTACAAGCTAAGATGCTTAGATTCAGCACTTTACCTGACTAATAAGAGCATGACCCACATTTTGGACCTTTAGTAACTAGGTGCAGTGCTAGAGGAGCTATGAAAGGGTTCTAGTTGAGTGAGGGGTTCTTGATGAAAGGCAAGCAGATTTGCGTGCCAAGTGGTTTCGTAAGGAAGTTACTGGTTCGAGAAACTCATGCCGAGGCTTTGGCCAGCCATTTTAGGAAAAAGAGGACGATTGAGATATTGATGGAGCACTTTTACTGGCTTAAGATGATGAAGGATGTGTACCGAATACTTAAGAGGTGCAAGGTGTGTAAGTATGCAAAAGGGAAGAGAGAGCCCTATGAAGAATATACACCCTTACCAATTCTCGAGCAGCCGTGGATCGATCTAAGCATGAATTTCATGCTCGACCTTCCCTATATGCTGAGAAGACATGATTCGATCATGGTGGTGGTTAATCAGTTCAGCAAGATGGGTTACTTCATTCCCTGCCACAGAACTAATGATGCTTTATCCATTGTTAACTTCTTTTTGTAATAAATTGTGTGACTACATGAAGTGCCGAGAAATATTATGTCCAATTGTGATTCGAAATTCACGACCTTCTTTTGGAAGATCCTATGAGGAAACTCGGTACAAAGCTCCTATTTAGTACCTCTTGCTACCCTAGACAGACAGCCAAACTGAAGTAGTTAACAGAACCATCGGTTATCTCTTGCGCGCCACCATTGGAAAGAACTCTTGTGACTGAGATTTATGCCTGCCCATCATTGAGTTTGCTTACAATCACTCAACTTACAGCTCAACCGAAACATCATCATTTGAGGTTGTTTATGGACTTAACCCAAACCTTCATTTAGATTTAATTAACAACCCAACAACACAAGGAGAAAGTGAAAACGACCTACAGCATACCGAGGAGTTCCAAAGATTATATTCGAAGATTGTTGAGCAATTGGCCAAAACTGTAGCCTAATAGAAGGAAGTGGGAAACCACGGAAGGAGGCGAGTCGTTTATACTCTTAGGGACCTTATCTGGGTCCATCTTAACAAGGAGCGCTTCCCTAGCAAAAGGACCAACAAACTATCGCCTAGAATAGATGGACCCTAAAGGATCCTAAGGCTCATTAATGATAACGCCTACGAGATTGAGCTACTTGAAGGTTTCAACATGTTTACTTCCTTCAACATCACCAATTTGACTCTCTATGTGCTCGATCATAACGAAGACCAAGATTTGAGGACAAATCTTCAGTAACATCGGGGAACTGATGAACTGCCAACCAATGGTCCCATTACTCGCACATAGCTCCACAGACTCTAATCCCTTACCTGAAGAATTTTCTCTTGATAACTCACTAATGATGAGAAATTTTATACCAAAGGGATATAGCTGAACTCCTTGAGCTCCTCGTATTGTTATACGTTGATCTATACACTCGGTAGTGATGATGCTGACCATTCCCTTACCGAGAACCTTGTGACGAGTAATCCGACCAACTGCTACCGAGAAGTTCTTGCCAAGTAATGAAAGACTCACTTAATCGGTCGAGTAGTTTCTTCTCAACATGCCACCATCTCTTTCATCTTGGCCCCTTTATTGTTGCAACATTTTGACCCCCCTCGCCTACTATACTCAGAGAATATTCATATGGGATCAATATTATACTGCTACCTGTTTACCTTATCTGATATTGTACTACTTTTCCATTTTGTCCATTGTTTTTTTTTACCCTCTTTTCGTATGTACTAGGAATCCCCTTTTGTATATACTTTCTTGTAACATATTTATTTGTAATATTGTCCTAAGGACTTACTATAAATAGTCCATTTCTCTTGTAAGCCGAAGGAACTTACATTTTAATACGAAATACTCTGTTCTTATGAGACAACTCTCTCAAAGTCTATCTTTTATATACTCTTATCTAATCTTGCCGAGTAGCTTAAGATTAGTGGCGGGTAGACCTTGACATCAATTTGTACGTCATATCAAGTGAGGTATCAAGTCGTGTTATGTTTGTTGGTGAGTTACATTCTCCGAGCAGTTTCACATTAGTTACTCTTATTCGTCTGTGGACCATTTCCCTCTGATTTTCTTTAATATTTTGGAGGACCCATTTTAGTCAGATTTGCTATAGTAAGTCTTAATGATAATTAAGCTCCTAGGCACACTAGGAGGAAAGGAGGAACATTTACCTCGAAAGTGGAAAGACCCAAAAAATTTAAAATAGATGTTGCTCAACATTGGAATTCAACTTATGAGTTGTTGCAAAGCACCATTCCTTATAATGAACTTCTATGTAATTTTGCGATATACAACTTATCGAAAATTGAAACTCACCTAAGTGATTAGAACATATGTATCCAGTTGTTCATGGTTCTTAAGATTTTCCATGATGCTATTAAAATTTTTTCTCAAGTTTACAGGCCCATTGTCCATTTCATTATGATAGAATTTGTCAGCAATCTTAGCACTTCACTGCAAGTGCCCACGGACCCAAACCTTCAAGATTGTGCAATTGAAGTGGTATACAAGTGGTTACACTATTGAAAGATAATTCCTCATATTTATCTTATAACTGCAATTTTGGGCCCTTGTTGTAAAACTAATGTACTGCAACTATATCTGAAAACTTATTATGAGTACATTGATTTACTTACAGATTCCCAAGACATATACAGTGTATAAGCACAAGAGGAGCTTAAGGAGCTACAATAAACCTATAAGAGCTCTTTACGCGTTACCAATATGCATATGGTGGCTAAACAACAGTTTCTCCCTCACCACCCCCTACTGAACACCGTTACTCATTCATGAATAAATAGTTGTTGGCTTAGAAATTGAAATGTTAATGGTTTGGGGGGCCATAAATCGGGCTTTAATATTTCATGACCACTAACTTCAAGTTGCTAAATAATGTCACCATTTTTGGGGTGATAGAAGATGCATGCAAAGAGCTACTCCATCTTATCTCGCATTCATTATGGTAAGTCTAATCCTCGACAATCAGCAAGCTTCCCTTTCCATCATCAGCATTGAAGCAAGAATATTAACCGAAGATTAGTACAAGGCAGTTTGTAGAGAATAAGATCCATGCGGCACAACAAAAGAGGATAAGTACCTTGGCAATTGGAACAAATCAGATGGAAGCTTAGGTTTAGGCGTGAGTCGCACTCTTGAGCATACACCAATGTAAAGTGAGACTGATTAACCATTTTTTTTGTTTCAGTTAAAAATGTTTTGTCATCTTGAATGATTGCTTTCGTAATTACAAAAGAAAAAAAATTGTATATTTTTTTCCAAAATTAGGAATTGACTTTTAAGTTTTTCAAATTAGCATTTGACAAAGGGTCTTTCCCTTAAAAAAATTAAATGGATAATTACATAACCTTGGCATTTTTTCCATAATTTAAAATTTAACAATACACTAAAGGTTTTCTATAAAATTATATTGAACTATGGCGGTTTGATTTCAGCTAGTGGATATGTAAACACTTTTAGGGTGACTTTAAAAACAATAAAAATTTTTTTTCCTCACTACCACTAATTTCTTTGTGTCTGAAATAGTTGTTTTGCATTATTATGACATTGCAATTTACATTTTTGTTCGATAACTGTACTGTAAGGAATCAAATTTTGTAATCTATAATTATAATTACATTGTAACTTATTTTTTCGTTTCGATGATATATTCCAAACAAATTATTTTGACATCCTTTAAAAAAAATTGTTTGGAAAATAAAATTTTTAGTTTATGGGCAATGAAATAGGAAATCAAACAGCAATTGGATTAGGAAAATTCCACAGGAGATTAAGAAAAAAAAAAAAAAGGATGAAAAGTCAAAAAATGATTGAAAACAAAAGAAGAAAATTCCAAAAAAGCAAATACGATTCACAGGCCCCCTGAACCAACCTTTAACCCTTAATTTAAGTGAACCAACCTAGGACTGGACCCCTTATTGGCTGATCCTAGTTCACTTCCAAGCCGACTCTTAAACCAATGGTTCAAGGTTGGTTCGACCCATTGAACATGTCTATCCCATGGGTATAATGTGATTTTAGTGGTGGTAAATAGATTGTCCAGGTATTGCTATTTAAGCCCACTTGACTCTCATTTTAATGCTTTGAAAATGGTTACTTTGTTTGGGAATTTGGTATTTCCACTAATGAGATTCCAAAAACTATAATCTTAAATAAGGACTAAATGTTTGTTAGTCGCTTTTGGAATGAATTGTTCAAACTAAGTGGTACTAAGGTACCTCTTAGTAGTATGTATCATCCTCAAACTAATGGAAAACTAATGTCTTGAATTGCACTATTCAACAATATTTACAGGCCTATGTTATGGTGCATCCTATAAAATAGGAGAAGTTTTTGCCTTCGGCTAAATTGCCTATAAAACTTCATTTCATGAAGGGGCTCACATAAATCCTCTTGCAATAGTATATAGTGGAGCACCACCTACTATTTCTTCTTATATTTGTGGAACTTCCAAAGTAAAAGTTGTGGATGTGGAGCTACAGACTAGAGATGAAGTATTATAAGCATTAAGGGACAATTTGCTAAAGGCACAGGAGAGAATGAAAGCTTATGTAGATAAAATTTCAACTAGGTGACATGGTTTTTGTGCACCTTCAACCTTTATACAGATCTTTTCGTCTTAGCACTTACATCATAAGTTATCAAAGAGATTCTATGGCCTATATAAGGTGCTTAAGAGAATTAGTACTTGTGCTTATGAAGTCAAATTGCCACCGACAGTAGGTAGTTATCCTATTATGGTGCCTATTTCTATTTTGGGGTCTACAGTGATTGTGTGTGGGGAGAAAGGACTTCTTATTGATGATACTTCTTAAGAGGACTTGGAAGTTTTCCATCAAGCATATCCTTAGTACAACCTTAAGGACAAGGTTAATATTCCAAAAAAAAAAAAAAGAAAAAAAAAAAGAGAGAGGAAAGAAGCTTATGTAGAAAAAATTTCAACTAGGTGA
>JAMXBB010000011.1:75979392-76073975 GCA_024138015.1 Lumnitzera littorea | reverse complement strand
AGAGAGGAAAGAAGGGGGGGGGGGGGGGGAGAGGTGTGGAGGGGAGGGTAGGGGGTGGGTGTTTAGGGAAATCTTATGAAGGGAAAAGAGGAATATATAGGTTCTGAACAAATTCAGAGATTATATCATACACTAGAAAGCATATTCACTATATGATGGTAGATTTGTAAAATACAAATAGTAGAATGCACTCATTTGTCATAATTATTGTATTACAATAGGTGGGAAAAGTTATTACAAACTCATACTTAAATATATATAAGAAAAAAAAAGTAATAACAAAATAGGGGCAAGAAGTTACATCCTAAGAAAGATTTGGAGTTTAGAGTTGTAAGCTTACACGAAGTAGCCTCTCTTTTCATCATCTTCCATCATTCGTACCTTGCAAGATTACACATACATATTAGAAACCCTAATTCAAAGCAACAAGAGAAACAGACATAGAGAGAGAATATCTTTACCTTTGTGAATCTGTATGGCTAGGGCATTAAGTGAGATCAAGTTGTTTTAGTATAGACCCATGGGGCTTAGGCTAATTTTGTGTAGATAGCCCAACAAAATGTTTAATCTTCCTTTTATTGAATATTATTGTATTATATCTCACAAATTTATTGGAAAAGTTGTGTGAGCAAGTAAGAGAATTGTGAACTTTTAGCAAGGTGGTTGGGCGTTGAAGTTTTCCTTTTCAATCATTGTTAGGGGTTGAAGTTTAATTGTTATTTCATCTAGTGTAAAACTTGTTCGCTTTGTCAGATAGCAACACATAATGAGAGAAGCTTATTATTATTTTTTTATTGTTTGGAAATATAAAGTGCAAGTTATTGAACTTTTTAGATGCACTTTCTTTTCTATCATCAATCCTTATACTTGTTCGAACTCATGTTCTAAAGAAGAATTACTTAGTGTAACTATCTTCTGATCTACGTTGTGCATTGGAGAGGTGTTGATGGGTGGAAATGGAATAAATATTGTGTTCAATAAGTTAAAATATTATTTTGGAATTTACTTTCTTTTCTCTCTAGAGATGGAAAGAAAGTGGTGAGAATGAATGAAAATGGCATTGAAATAACAAAAACATGCATTATGACAATGATTATCAAAGCACAATAGGGGTGACTTTATTAATCACACATTGTTTCTCTTTATTTCCTATTTGTGGTACCAACTAATTAAAAGCTATGAAAATATTCTTTTCTGTGCTGTTTATTTATTTATTCATTTTTCTTTCTTATATAGTTCAAACTCAAAGCATTTCCATCTATTTTCGTTAGTTTTTGCTTATTTTTCTCTTGAGAAATGGTCAAACATAGTATAGTTGAAACCTTTAAGTTGCATCTTTACATTTTCAAACTATTGCTTTAGCATTATTTAGGTAAATAAGTTCAATTTGTTGTCAAGAAAAGAAGCTTGACTTTTTAAGAGGCATGTTTAAGGCCTAGAGTGATACGGAGTGTCGAGAAGGGAGTAACATATGGCTGTCGATATTACACAAACCAGGTATGGGTTCGAACCGCAAGATAACCCGAAAAGTAAATGGAAGTTGATGGTTTAGTAGTCCTACGCACTAACTCTATAGATATGACACACTGTAGAACCACATACAAACTTAAGCTAGTACTTGATATGATACACGAACATTAGACCTAGGGTTACTTGCTACGATCCTTGTTGAAGGGATTGATAAGAGTTAGAAGAGAAGAGCTTTTCAAGAGAAAAGACTTAAGGGTTTATCATTAATATTGCAAATTAGTCTAAAACCCTACATAAGTGTCATATTTACACATGGTGGCAAACTTGTAAATAAAATGACAAAAAATATGCCTTAGTGGCATTCTCGTAAATAGAAAATAAACATGAAGGTAATTTAGGAATAATACAAGAAATATAAAGTCCAAATAACATAGGTAAAAATAGATGGTCAAATGAGCTATTTGAGTGAAGAGTTGATGAACTGGGCTGATGAGTTGTTGGGGATCTTGAAGACTTGATTTGGGAAGACCTAAAATTCTAGCCAACCTGATTGAGCAGAGCAAACTTGGTCGGGCCAAGCTGAGCAGATCATGTGGGGTCGAGCATACCATGCTGAGCTGAGTAAGTTTGGCCGAGTACGGCTATCTATCCTTGATGATTTTATCCGCGAAGAGCTTATAAACAAGTCTTCTATACATATAGAGCTTTCAAATAGGTCTTTGATACATAGAGAATGCATGAGCAAGTTGCTAACATAGCTTGAAACTTGGAAATTGATTAGCCTGGTCCCCTGTACCATTTCATCCCCTTAGAGAAGTTTCAACCTGAAACTTAGCAACTGGTGGCTCTAAATCCCACTAGAATCAAATATTAACCTACAAAAATAAAATATAAATACAAAAAAGTACTCAAGCTCCTCAACTAATGTTATCGTCAGCTAATACTCATTTCATTCATTATGAGCCTGATCAATCAAACTCTTCCTTAAGTATCCTTCCTTCCATTTATCTTGTATCTAGTCAACTTCTCTAACAACTATCATTCAAGGGGAACAACACAATATTTAGCTCAAACATCATGTCATGAGCTAGGGGAATTTGAACATGTAAGATCTTAAACCATTGCTCAACCTCAAGTGTCCCCAAAAGCTTTATGCTCTTCCAATGTTGGTTTCATAACTTCTTGCCCAGTAGATATCACCTCTTCCACTTCCTCATAACTCAATCCTTACTCCTCCCATTTATATACTTCAAAATTTTCCGACGTGAGAGCACTAAGGATAAGAACAACACAACCCAAATAGGAATATCCATCACCATGACCTCAAAAAATACCAATATACAATCTATAGCATCTTATATGTGTAATACTACTACAACACATGTCACCTCTAGACAAACCCAATAGTGGATCAAGATAAAATAATTTGACATGTGGAAGATTAATATAGTAATACTTATGGTCATTGATAGCATCAAGCGTTAATGGTAATTGATGTGGATCGAGACCAAGAACAGATAAAGCTGGTTGCTGGATGGGTTTAAGCTTGCTGAAAGCTTAAAGGAGTTAATGAGGAATGGCACCAAAGAACAAATGACGAATGGAAAAGTAAGCAAAACCTATAAATAGCTCTAATGGATGTGACACACTAATGAAACTTCTGAGGACTCATAGTACAACTCGATATGACGTATGAGTTGGTCTAGTAAGGTTATTCGCTATCTAACCTTGCTTAAAGGATATGATAAGAGTGAAGTGAGGGTAAATAAGTACATTGTTTACACAAAGGAAGAATATCCAATATGTTAAGGGTAATTTATTGTTTATAGCTATAAGTACAAGAGATATTTATACTCATAAGTTAGGGCAACTTGTCCAAAAGGGAAAAGACAAAAAGGGCATTTCCTAAGGAAGTAATGTATAAGATACAAAGGGTAAAAATGATTGGTTTGATGGATTTTATACATAATTCTATACATGTTGCGATGTTGTATTAGTGATTCTGTTGGAAGATATGGACAAAAAATATAGCCAACTTGCTTGTTTGAGCAAGGGTAGCTTAGTTAGTTTGGACTTTCTCTCTCGATAGATCAGCATAATGGATGTTGAGTAAGTGATTGGCTAAGTATGAGGGAGAATGAAAGTCAGTTGTCGTCTTAACTAGTTGTTTCTTGTTACATTATCTATGAGAAATAGGCAATCATTCGGCTCGATATATAGAACGGGTCGACAAAAAGATACTCAGCTTCGATAGAAGTCGATTGGAGTAGAAGAATCCACCTTGATAAGCCTTCTAGTCCTTGGGCTTGGCTGTGTGTCAAAAGCCTAATAGCTTAATTCCTATCATTTACCCCGGGTTGATTTGGATTTGGGATCCAATTTGAATGGTCTTAGATTAGCTCTTCATTGAGGTGATATGGACTGAAGTCGACAATGTTGAAGGTGTCAAAAACCCCATAGTCCTCTGGCAGTTCCAATCTATAGGCATTGTCATTGATCTTCTGGAGGATTCTAAAAGGTCCTTTGGTTTTTGCAAATAATTTGTTCCTTCTCTTGGTCGGGAACCATTCCTTACAGAGGTGCAACCATACCAAGTCTCCTTGTTGGAATCATTTAGCAGTCCTACCCATGGTCTTCTCTCACATTCTTTTGGCAGTTTGATCAATGTGTCGAATGACTTTATTGTAGATTTACTAAAGGGATTGTGCTCTAGCTCTTGCGTCAGGGTCCTCTTGCGTAGGTATAAGTATAAGAATGTGATCGAAGAGTAACTCAAGATTGAAACCATAGACAACTTCAAAGGGGTTTTGCTTGATGGTGCCATGTATTTTTCGGTTGTAAGCGAATTCGACCACTGGTAAGCAAACGTCCCAATAGGCTAAGTTCTTGCTTACTTCAATTTGGAGCAGTGATCCCAAAGTATAATTAACTACCTCTATTTGGCCATCAATCTAGGGGTGATAAGAAGTACTAAATAGTAGTTTAATCTTCATCTGATACCACACGGTCCTCCAGAAATGGTTTAAGAACTTCGAGTCTTTGTCGAAGCCTACACTTGTTGGCATACCACATAATCATATAATCTCATGTAAGAAAAGAGAAGGAATAGCTGAAGCATCCTTAGTTTTGGCATAAGGCATAAAGTATACCATCTTGCTGAACCAATTCACCACAACCATTACAAAATCTTTGCCTCGGGCAATTCATGGTAGTTCGAAGATAAAGTCTATGCTCAACTTAGCCTATGGTCTCGTCGAAACAGGCAACGGCATTGCTTTCCCCTTTTTGGCTCGACACTTAGCCCTTTTGCACATGGAACAACTTGTAACAATTCAGTGTACATCTTGCCTTATCCTAGACCAAAAGAATTGACCACTTAGTAACTTGTATGTCCTTCTCTCCCCAAAATGTCCAGACAATTCTCTACTGTAGGCTTCCCTAATCAATAGCTCCTTCAGGAAACAAGTCGGCACATATAATTTTCCACTTCGAAACAAGTAACCATCTTCCACATGATACTCGCCCACTATTCTTCCATCGATGCGTCGTATAACTATAGGTCTAAAGTGTGGATCCTCAAAGTACTGTTTGTTGATACTTGTAAACCCAAACAGTCTGGTTTGTAGTTCATTTAGAAGTGCGTATCTTCTTGAAAGAGCATTGGCAACTACATTGCTCTTTCCTTGTTTATATTTTGTTATAAAATTGAATATGTCAAGGAATTCTACCCATCTCACTTGTAGCTTAGACAATTTCGTCTACCTTCGGAGATACCTTAGAGACACATGGTTAGTGTAGATGACAAACTCTCTTTACAATAGATAATACTATCGTATTTGTAGTACTCGAATCAGTGCTAAGAGTTCCTTGTCATATATAGAGTAATTTAACTACGGTTCTTTGAGCTTTTCATTGTAGAAGGTAATTGGTCAGCCTTCTTATATTAGGATAGTGCCTATTTAAATGCTTAATGCATTACATTCCAACTAAAATATTTTCTTGAAGTCAAGTAAAACTAACATCGAGGTAGAGGTCAATCTTTCTTTTACCTCAGCAAAGCTCCTCTCCTCCCCTCGCTTTCTCCTCATTAGAAGTTGATGTTTTTCTTTGTTAGTTTAGTAAGTGGTGAAGCGAAGGTACTGAAATTCCTGATGAACTGTCTATAAAATGAAGCCAGTTTATAGAAACTTCTCATGTCGACATAAGTAGTAGGAGTCGGCTACTCGACAATTGCTTGGATCTTCTCATCATTCACTCGTAGGCCTCTTTCACTAACTACATAGCCTAAGAATACCACTTCCTCCTGGCAAAAGCAACACTTCTTGAGATTGCCGAATAATCTCTCGGTATGGAGGATATCCAAAACAGCTCGGAGATGTTCACAGTGACTTAGCATGTCATTACTGTAGACTAGGATGTCATCAAAGTACACTACGACACACTTTTCGATCAGATGTCTCAACACATGATTCAAGTCTCATGAAAGTATTCAAGGCCTTCGACAAGTCAAAAGGCATGATCATCCATTCATATAATCCATGTCGAGTTTTGAATGCCATTTTCCACTAGTCTCCTGGCCTCATGTGGATTTAATGGTAGCTGGACTTAAGATCAATATTGTTAAAAAATCTAGGCTCCACTCAGCTCATTTAGTATTTCCTCCAATCTCGGGATAAGATACTTGTACTTGATTATGATCTTGTTCACGGCTTAGCTATCAACATACATTCACCAAGTTCCATCCTTTTTTAGCACTAGAAGCGTCGACATAGTGTAAGGGCTGAGACTTTCTCTGACATATCCTCTCCTTAGCAACTCATTGACTTGATGTTGGAGCTCAAAAGCCTGCTCCAGATTCATCCAATAGGATAGTTTATTTGGCAATGTGGTACCAGGTATTAAGTCAATGTGTTGCTCTATGTCTCTAGTAGGGGGCAACCCCTCAAGTAACTGTTCTGGGAACAGATTGGCATACTTGCCTGGCAACTCGTTGATTTCTTAGGATAGTTCACCTTGCTCCTTCATTTCTAATAATCACTTTACCAACATCAGGGTCAGCTTGTCAACATTGATGGCCTCTCGAAGCTCGGCTCTACTCATCCCCGAACCTTTTTCGATCCACAAGTAAGTTCTATCTGCAATTTATTAACTTCTCTTAATGGCATTAGGTTTAGTGTGATTTTTGGCTATCCTTCTCCATTGTGTACGTGTTCTTGTAGCCATTATGGATAACTCTCTTATCAAATAGCCATAGTCTACCTAGCAACACGTAGGAAGCATACATGGGCAGTATGTTGTAGAGAATCTAGTTAGAGTAACTCCCTATAGTAATCGACAGTAATATTTGCCGAGTGACATGTAATGCCCTTTTCTCACTCAACCAGTGCAACTTGTACGACCTTAGATGTGCAACCGTCAGCAACTTCAATTTGGAAATAAGATCGGCCAATGCCACATTGGTGTAACTTCCACTATCTATAATAAGAGCACACATTTGATCATTTACCTTACAGGTGGTACAAAATAGATTCTCTCTATGCTCCTCCTCTCATAAGGGTTCCATATTCATTGTGCATCGGACAACCATGATCAACTGGTCTAAGTCCTCGACGAACACATCTTCTTCAATCAGTTCTTTCTCGATAGGGATCTCCTCTTCTTCAGGTTCCTCATCTTTACCGTTTACCTCTAGCTTCGGGATGTTTCCCTTGATGACCATTATCTGTCGGTTAAGGCACTGAGCAGCCATGTGTTTGAACCCTTGGCATTTGAAGCATTTAATTTAGTTGGTCTTCCTTCTTGATCCTTTCCCCTTCTCATAAGTTCGGGTCGGCACTTCCATGTCAAGTCAGCCTTTCTAATCGACTCAAACATCCATCTTTCGGCTCGGTTTGGTATTCGACAGTGTTCAGTGACTCGCTTATCTAGGTTGGCTAGTTAGCATCCTAGCCAGTACTCGGCTCCTTCTTTGCCTCTTTACTCGCTGGGTTATTTTGATGACCTCATCTATTGTTGTGAATCGCTGGAGTTCTACAATGTCCTGAATATCACCTCTCAATCCCATGATGAACTTAGAGATTGTTCGCGCTGGGGGCTCTTCTACTTCACATCGGATCATAAGCATTTGAAATTTCTAAACATACTCGTCAACTGTTTGGTCTCTTTGTTTTAGTTCCTGAAATTGAGTGAAAGTATCTTGTAGGTAAGTTTCCGGTACAGATCTATTTCTCAATAATCTCTTCATCTCAAACCATGTATTAATCTCTTAGTATCTCTTTTGCCTCCTTACAGCTTGGAAATTCTTCCACTATATGATGGCATATCCAAAAAACTCAACAGTAGTTATTCCCACTTACTCGTAATCCTCATACTGATAGTAGTAAAAAACACACTCCACTTTTTCTTCTTACTCTAAATATTCATCAGCATTTCCAAATTCATTGAAGCTCGGAATTCGAAGCTTCACATGATCGGATGCTCTAGGGACTTGGACTCACTCCTCTTCAAAATACTCTTCTTTGTTCTCTTCATCCAATTCCCTCAAGTCTATCCTTTAGTTGATTCGTTTGCTTACTCTTCCACCTCGAATTGGTTGAGTTGGGTTTTGGCCTCTAACAGGTTGAGTAACTTGTGGGGTGTTTTGCGTGGCCTTAATAGGTCAGCAAGCCAATGCATGAATAGCTCGGGTCAGATCTATCAAGAGGTTAGCCACGTCATCAAGTTTTTCATCAATGCTTCTCGAGGTTCATTGAGATTGTCGTCTATCATGGACAACTCCACTATTGTCATCTCTCATACCAAAATTCATACTCAAGTTTGTCATTTTCTTTGTAGATTTAAAGCTCAAACAAACACTTTAGGAAATTAACAGCTAGCAAACACAGCAGTTAAGATGAACATAGTAACTTGCTCTATTTTATATACGCAGAATAGAGTATAACAAAACTTCAAAAAGAACCAACTACAGCTCATACGAAACTTCCGCTCTGATACCAAGATGATGTGGACCGAGACTAAGAATAGACAAGGCTAGTCGTTGGATGGGTCTAAGTTTGCTGAAAGCTTAAAGGAGTTAATGAGGAATGGTGCAAAAGAACAAATGACGAATAAAAAAGTACACAAAAGCCATGAACATCTCCAATGGATGTGACATATCAATGGAATTTTCGATGACTCATGGCACAGCTTGATATGACGCATGAGTTAGTCCAATGGGATTATTTGCCACCTAACCTTGCTTAAGGGATAGGATAAGAGTGAAGTGAAAGTAAACAAGCACAGTGTTTACACAAAGGAAGAATATCTAATATGTTAAGGGTAATATATTGTTTATAGCTATAAGTATAAAGGGTATTTATACGCACAAGTTAAGGTAACTTACCTAAAAGAGAAAAGACAAAAATGGTATTTCTTAAGGAAATAATGTACAAGATACAATAGGTAAAAATGAATATTAAAAAAAAAGTAATCATTAGTTTGACAAATTCTACACATGATTCTGTACACGTGATGATACTATATTGGTGATGCCATTGGAAGATGTGAACAAAAAGTATGGCTAACTTGCTTGTCCAAGTAGGTGTGACTTAGTTAGTCTAGACTCTCTCTCTCTCGACAGATCGGTATAATGGATGCCAAATAAGTGTTTGGCCAGGCGTAAGTGAGAATGAGGGTCGGCTGTCATCTTGATCGGCCGTTTTTCAGCACACTATCTGTGAGAAATAGGTAGTCATTCAGCTCAGTATATAGAACGAGTTGGCAAGGAGATACTTGGCGTAGGCAAAAGTTAGTTGGAGCAAAAGAATCCTCCTTACTAAGCCTTCTAGTCTTCGAGCTCGGCTGCACATCAAAGGCCTAGTAGTCTGATTCCTATCAGTAATAAGATCACTTCAGGACTATAGGCACTAAGTTACAACTCATCTTGTCCTTCCTCATCAACATTCTTCTCATCCTTAGCTCCTACTTCTTTTCCTCCGGTTTGCTTCTCTTCAATATCCTCCAATTGAGTGTTATTTTGCTACCTCATTTCTTCTTTTAGCTCCTTTAGCTCAGCAAGTATAATCTTTAATTGTTCTAACACATAAGGGGAAATGGGATTTGCAGCTTGGTAAGAAGATTTCGTCCTCAAACCTTATGCATTATAATACCTTTGTTGAACTCTTATTATCATGTTAAATAAATTCCAATTCAATAATATCTAAATAAAATCAATTGTTTAGCACTTTAACATGCAAGAGAGAGTAGCTCGGTAGCGCGTGGACAAAATAGAAGGCATATATTTGACCTCAACTACACTTGGCACTAAAATTTTGGTAAACTCAATATGACAGCTCGGTATGATACTTTATCTCGAATCAATGACAGCTCGGCAATTAAATTCAACTGTGCATACATGCACAAGACAGCTCGGCAATTGGCTGTACTTCACAAAGTTGTATACTGCACCTTGGCACTATCAACAATAGCTCGGTATACAAGTACTATAAGTTCGGCAATTTGAGAATTACAGTAGCTCAGTTATTGCACCTTAGAAGTTCGGATGAGTATTCTAATAGCTTAGTAAAATGAACAATTGCCCACTTCATAAAAAGCTCAGCTAGAACGGAGGAAAAAGTTTAGCACAAGCTGCACTTTGCTGCATTCGACAGACAACAGCAACTAGCTCGACAAGCCAGCACTCACGCTCACACTACACGATGCAAGATAGCTCGAAAAGATAATAGCTCGTAATTTAAGCTTACAAGGGCAGTTGGGTTCAAAACTTAACAGCTCGACTCTTCAAGACAGCACAGCTACATAAGGTCGACATAGACAAATTCAATAGTTCGGTTATATAATTCGCCAGACAGCAGCATGGTATAGAACTAACTCGACAGCTCGGCAACTTTGTTGACATAGATAGCAGCTGCAATTCTTAAACTGCTCGGAAAGGATTCATGTGCAGTTCGATAGCCTTTGAATTGTAGCAGCTCAGTACTCTGCTTGTAGCTCGGAAATGAGAGATGTTTCCTTCAACAGAAATTAGATCTACACGCGTTAGTCAATCTCCCAAATTAGCTTAGTCAAATACAATTCATCAGCTCGACCATCGACCACACTCTAACAAGCTTGGCAAAATTGGTTTAGTAGCTCGGATCTACACTTCTTTCGATAAATTCAGCTCGTATAAAATCCCATGAAGAAGCTCGGCAACTTTGAAGTAATTCTGCTCAGCAATTTTAACAGTACAACTCGGTACGAATCTGAGTTATCCTTTACGAAGCAGCTTGGCAATCTTATTAGGATCACAACGGCTTGGAAAACAGGTTGGCTAATACGTCAAATTAGCTCGGACACGCAATTTAATCAGCTCAATCAGTTGCTCACGTAATTAGCAGTCAGCTCGGCACTTTGAAAACTTGGCCTAAGATCTGCTAGACAACAATGCAGCAGCATAGCTCGACTTGCAACACAACAGCTCGGTCAAATAATGTGGCAGCTTGGATTTTGCACGTATACAACAGGTCGGACAAAGCCAGTCGACAGTTCAACAAGACTAGCGGCTCGAAAGAGCAGTCTAATACAACATGTGAGTCCCCTTTTCTAATCAGTTCGGTCGTGATCTAACAGATCAACATAGCTCTGTTTCAGTAGCTCGGCACGTATAGAAGTAGCTTGGGATTCCAACTCTGCTTCACCGTTTCAAAAATAACTCCGACACAATTAACCACTGAAATTTGCACCACCCAGCTACTATCTAGTATCCACTGCACTAAAGCACATTAACACAATTTACACCTAAGTTCAATTGCACACGCTACGATTCATATACAGTTCAGTTGTTCACAGCAGGCTCACGGATAGCCTCCACTAACCACCACTTGCGTGACTAAAGACCAACCTACGAACAAACTAACACGAAACCCTTCTCCGGTAGTCCACACACACTTTAAGTTGCGCACAACACCACACACACAACCACAACAGTAGGACACACACACACAACTCCACAGCAGCAATTTCAGACTCGCGTACACACTTCTGCAGATTCACAAGATATTCAGCTGTATATATATAGAGTTTTGTACTTCTATAGTATAATTAGCGAAAAATAGTATGAAAATAGTATATTATGAATAAATTTTAGGAAAATGGTATAGTCGTGCGTACCTTTACTGTGCATGCATTTTTTATATTGAAGTCACACTATGTATGCATGCCTTGCATTTTAGGCACGCTCAAAGGACACACCTTCTTTCTGGATACTGAAAGTGCATTTAAGAAACGCGCCTTTAGTGTCAACAAAGAAGATGTGTCCTTTGAGTGTACCTTTAGTTGTGCTTTTTTTTATTTTTTTTAATTAGATTTAATTTGTCTAATTAGATAAAAAAAAATTCTATTTAATCTTTATATAAACTATTATATAGGTGCGTGTCCTTTGAGCATGCCTTCAGTTGACGCTTGACACTTCCCCTGGCTAAGTACCGACTCCTTATTGCTAAGTACTTTCGATATATATAAATGTAATTGCACCCACACAATTTCACAATCTCGATCGGATGTCTCATTGCATCCACCCAGTTTCATTATTCAGTGTGGCGTCACATCATGTCCATATAATTTCACTTTTTTTGGTAAAGCATCTTATCAAAATGCAACCCCACCTAAACAATTACACTACTCGGTAGGGCATCAAATCTCACTCACATAATTTCAATTCTTGGTAGGATGTCTTATCATATACTATAAATATGCAACCGCACCCACATAATTTCATTTTTCGGTAGAGTGTCTCATTGCATCCATACAATTTCACTATTCAATAAGCTGTTACATTGTACCCACATAATACTCATCCTTAGTAAGGCATCTTATCATATATTATAAATGCAACTACACCCACATAATTTTACTTCTTCATAGAGTGTCTCATCATATATAATCTACAGGTTGCATACATATTTTTTTATGTAACTACTACAATTTATATAATTATATATTACCAAATTAATAATGTATAAAAAGCAACATGTATATTAAGAAAACATAAACACTAAAAAAATTATCATTTAACTGCGGTTCATATAGACAATATAAATATTACTGTACTAACAATGTAATTTGTATTTTAAAAAATTGTTGTGGAATAAAAGGTGGTTAAAGGTTACTTACAAATGGGTTAAGGAAAATAGGGTCATGTTGTAGCTTAGAGAGACAAAATTGGGTTATGCTATCGTTCGGAGAGAGAAAACTAGAGGTTTTTAAAGATTTTTGAAACTTAAAGAAGTAAGAATGAGAGGAGAATGCGGAAGTTAGGGTATTTATAGGGGTGTTGAAGGCGTATGGAGTGATTGCGCCTTTAAAATAAGAAAGAAGGCGCACTCAAGCCATGCGCCTTCCTCATTATGGAAGGTGCACATCTGGTTTACACCTTCTATAATGGGGAAGGCACGTCTAAGCCATGCGCCTTCCTTGTAAACATTTAAGGAGTGCGCGTTTAGTATAAACAATTGACGTAGAGTGCATGCCTTCATTGCACCATCTTTGGAATATTTACTCCGAACACCTTATCTTTGTAATTTTTTTTCGAACTTTGTACTATAGAAGTACAAATCTCCATATATATAACAAGCTCAGACAAGGAAGCACAATGCGAGGATGGCACTTATACTACTTTCGAACATAACTTTATTACAACATAGATTCACATAAGATAGTTGCTGTTGTTATCCTATGCACGCTTCCCACTGCTATTTTACCAATGCAACCACAAATCAACCACTATTACACCTTAGTGCAACACCACACATGACAGACAATAGCCACCACGCACAAGCTAACCTACTCACATGCTACTAGATACATAGACCTGCTGTCATAAAAATCTGATACTTCAATAGCTTAGCCACCAATTCTTCTAATTTCGCATCGGTTCAAATAAAATCCTCAATCTTGAAATCTTGTTGTAGCTCGCTCAAAAAGTAAGAAACCTACATATTTTCAAACTTTATGGTAGTATTTTAAGAACACTAAATCTCTAGTCTAAAATGATGAAATTCTCTCTCTCTCTCTCTCTCTCTCTCTCTCTCTCTCTTAACTACCTCTTTTCTTTTTTTTTATAAAAATAGAATTAGATATAATTTCTAATTATCAGTATAATAAAGAAATGAGGAAAGAGAAATCAAAAGTAGATTCAACTTCGGCGAAATTCAATTCGGGTTCATCTTCCAATATTATTTCTAAATAGAAATAATATATTCTATTGAGTAGAGAACGAAACTGGAAATGTGTCTAGGAATCTAGTCTAGGACAAGAATATCATCCAAGATATTTCAATGAAATAGTATATTTCAAATCGAATTCTATTCAAAATAGAACGAAATTAAATATAGTTAGAAATTCTTTTAATATTACTTACTATATTGTGTTGTGATTGCAACGAAATCTTTCATAATTTCGAGTTAGCAACTTTTGTTTTTTTTTTTTTTTCACTTCATTCGGAAAATAGAAGAGTTCGTTGAATCAAAAACTCAAAGGCTATATTTAATATCAAATCTAACACTTTGCTGAAAGAACTATCAAACCCATTTCTCAATAACCCCATGTAAAAGGATATGCAATAAACCCAAGAGTAAGGTGACGTAATGTATTGGCATAATCTTAAGTCACTAATGTCCAGCAAATAAAGAAATCAAATCTTAGACAAGAAGCCTAATCATCCCACCATTAAACCCTCTTTTTTCACATTCAAAGTAGCATCTCACCAAATTTTTCAAGAAACCCTGAAGGATGAAACCCTAGAGCTTTGTACCAAGATGATACTAAGCACCGGGAAGGAAGTGTTACACAGCTTTCAATATCACACAAACTAGGGGTAGATTCAAACCATAAGATAGGTTGAAAAGAAAATGGAAGTCAATAGTTTAGCAATCCTACGCATTAATTGATATGGATTTCGTGGATGAACACATGAAGCCAATATTATACGTAACTAAAGGGATGGGTTCAAGCCGCAAGATGGCTTGAAAAGTAAATGACAATTGAAGGTAAGCAGGGGGTTCCTGTGTACTGACAAAGATATGACGCGCCAACACTTCACACGAGCTCAGATTACACTTGATATGACGCACAAGTATGGTCGGAGGTCACTCGCCACTAGTCCATACTCGAATGTGTTAGATAAGAGTGTCTTAGGAGTAAGCAAGAGGATACTTAACTTAAGAGAGGATAAAAAGTTTAGTGTATTCTTCTGTAGATTCTCTTTGGGGCTATTACATTATGTGACTATTTATAATTCCTTGTTAGGGTAAGTTTGATGTTATAGATAATTACAAAAATGAATTCCTATTTGCTAAATAAAAAGGAAAATACTCTATAGGAAAACATGAAATTGTGCATAGCGAACGTCATTTGTTAGAAAGGACAGTACGCGTGCGTTTTTACTCTGTGATTTTGACAATGGTGTGATCCAAGTAGGGGTGGGCCTCTGTTCAAGTCTATTCGGCATCATAAGAGGTTGGACTGGGGTTGGCTCAAGGATGGCTCATAGTAGGGTCGGCTTTGGATGGTTAACTCCTGACATTTATCAGCTTGACCTCGGTATTGTAGAGATTACTGTATTTAGATTTGATGCTTGGACTAGTGTACAACGGAGGGTTTGATTCGACATGACGGCTGGTCACTTCGGCAAACGCCTTAGATAGCATGGAGAGCGAAATAGTTTAGCAGATTAGACTGGGGCAAGCACTGCTCCTTGATGCTTAACTTACCTCAGATAGCTCAATGGACTACCTAAGAGAGCTTTCAGGCTCGAGAGTGTGTAATCGGTCCTTGATCCCTATCATCCCATACGGATTGTTTAAGATTTGGGATCAAATCTGGTTTAGGTCTAGGTTGCTCATCTTCGGGAGTGTAAGGTTGGAGGTCAGTAATATTGAAAGAGTCTAAGACACCATATCCTTTAGCTAATTCAATCTTATAGGCTTTAGGATTGATCTTTTTAAGTACTTTAAATGGTCTGTCGGCTCTAGGGGACAACTTGCTCTTCCTCAAGTTTGGGAATTGTTCCTTGCTAAGGTGTACCCAGACCAAATCACTTGGTTGAAATTCTCTCTTCCTCCGTCCTTGACTTCACTTCTCAAGCTTAATATTAGCTTGACCCAATTGCTCTACAACCTTCTAATGCATAGCTTTGATGGCCTCAACTCTCTTGACAGTCGGTCAGTTATCATTAAGCATTAGCTGGGGTGCTTGGTCTAATGGTAGTTCAGGGTTAAACCCATAGGCAACCTTAAATGGAGACATGCTTGTTACACTGTGGGTGGTCCTATTGTAGGCGAACTCAATGATTGATAGACACAGATCCTAGTTGGTAGTGTTTTATCCGACAGCAACCCGCAGCAAAGTTCCTATGGTTTTGTTGATAACTTCGGTCTGTCCATCGGTTTATGGGCGGCAGGACGTGTTGTACAATAGTTTGGTTCCCATTTACCTCTACATCGTCCTCCAAAAGTGGCTCATGAACTTGGGGTCTCGGTTTGAAACAATGGTCTTGGGAATTCTGTACAGCTTGATTACTTCCTATAAAAAAACAAAAGAGATAGTTGAAGCATCATTAGTTTTGGAATAGGACACAAAATGTGCTATCTTGCTAAATTGATCTACAACCACCATGATGGAGTCTTTCCTTCGGGACGTCCTCGGTAATCCTAACATAAAGTCTATACTTAGTTCAGACCATGGTTTGGTTGGGACAAGCAAGGGGAGATGATGTCCTTGCTTAGCTTGACTCTTTGCCTTCCTTCAAGTTGCATACCTTTCCAGTATGGACTGTACGTCTCTCATCATCCTCGACCAAAAGAATCTCGTCGACAGTACTTCATAGGTTCAACATTAGCCAAAATGTCATGTTAATCCCCCTCTATGTGCCTTACGCACCAGTAGTTCTCTCATGGAACAGGTCGAGATACATAACCTTCTCTTCCTGAATAAGTATCCGTCCTCCTTGTAATAATCATCCAATGTCTGTTCTTCCTCACAACGGACATAGATAGGACTAAAGTGTAGGTCCTTAGCATATAAATTCTTTATGGTAGAAAAACTAAGTAGCCTCGTCTACAACTAGATCTAGGGGGTATGTTGTCTTGATAGGGCATCGGCCATTACATTGTTCTTTCCGTTCTTGTATTTCACGACATATGAAAAACTGATGGGAATCAAGCTACTGGACTTCTAACTTGCAGTCAAGCTTGAAGATTAGAGGGGTTGGTACAACAAATCCTTTTATTCCAACCAAGCCTTGCTGAAGCTGAGGCCGAGTACTTCCTTACCAAGTCACTTTTAATGCCATACCGCATGACTACCCAATATTTTGTAGTATGCTGAGTTGATGATTACTCCTTAGCGCCGAGCTGATGATTGTTTTCCTTGTATATTCATTTCTACCCTTTTGTATAATGTACATTACTTCTTTAGGAAAGTCCTTTTTATCTTTTCCCTTTTGGGCAAGTTACTTTAACTTATGGGTATAAATACTCTTGTACTTGTAACTGTAAAAAAGATTATCTTCAATACATTTTTGAGTACTTTTTTCCTTACGTAAACATTGTTGTTTACTCTTAGCATCACTTTTATCCTTTTCCTTAAGCAAGGGTAGGTAGTGAGTAATTTCATTGGACCAATTTGTGCATCATATCGAATTGTATTGTGAGTCATCGGAAGTTCCGTTGGTCTGTCGTATCCTTTAAAGCTATTCGTGGGTTTTTGCTTACTATTTCATTTGTCATTATTACTCTTTCATACCTTTTCCCATTAACCCTTTTCGAGCTTTCTACAAGCTTGAACCTATCCTATGACCAACCTTGTCCATTCTTGGTCATGGTTCGCAATATCTTGGTATTAGAGCAGAGGTTTTGTGTAAACTGTAGTTAGTTCTTAAAGCTCTGTTGTACTCTATTTTTGCATGTATGAAATAGAGTTAGTTATTATATTCATTTGACTGTTGTGTTATTAGCTATTTACTTTCTAAAGTGTTTGTTTAAATTCTAAATCTGTGAGGAAAAATAACAAACCCAAATATGAATGTCATTATTGGTGATGACAATGGAGTTGTCTACCATAGACAACAATCTCAAAGAACTCCCAAAAGTACTGACAAGAGACTTGATGAGGTAGTTAACCTCTTGATAGATCTGACCTAAGCTGTTCATGCATTGTCTTGCTGACCCACCGAGGCCGCGCAAAACACTCTACAAGCTGCTCAACCTGTTAGAGGTCAGAGCTCGACTAGTTTGATGTGGAGGAGTTGGCAGATGAGTAAGGCAAATGATAGACTTGAGAGAGCTTGATAAGGAGGAAAAAGAGTATTTTGAAGAGGAACATGTACGAGTCCCTAAAACATCCGACCATGTAAAGCTTTGGATTTCAAGTTTAAATGGGTTTGGGAATGTTGACGAATATCTGGATTGGGAAGAGAAGGTGGAGCGTGTATTTGATTATTATCAATATGAGGATTATGAGAAAGTAAGAATTGCTGCTGTTGAATTCTTCGGATATGCTGCTATATGGTGGAAGAATTTTCAAGCTATGAGAAGATGAAAAAGGTATCGAGAGATTAACACTTGGCTTGAGATGAAGAGAGTACTCAGAAACAGATTCGCATCGGAAATATATTTCTAAGATACTTTCACTTGACTTCAGGAGCTGAGACAAGGAGGCTGAACTGTTGATGAGTATGTTCAAGAATTCCAAATGCTTATGATAAGTTGTAAAGTGAAGGAACCACCAGCTTGAATAGTCTCAAAATTTGTTACTAGGTTAAGAGGAGATATTCGAGATATTGTGGAGCTCTAACGGTTTGACACAATGGATGAAGCTGTTAAGATTACCTAACGAGTAGAAAGGCAAAGAAGGAGCTGAGTAACAACCAGAATGCTGACTAGCCGACTTAGACAGGCAAGTCACTGAGCTTAGTCTAGTACCGAGTTAAGCAGAAAGATTGATGTCAAAGTCAAGCAGAAAGGCCGACTTAAAGATGTAGTGTCGACTCGAATGTATGAGAAGGGGTAAGGGTTTGGCAGAAAGACTAGCTAGATCAAGTGCTTCAAGTGCCAGGGGTTTAGACATATGGCTACTCAATGCCCAAACTAACAGACGATGGTCATTAAGGTAAACATCCTGAAGTTAGAGATAGAGAGTATAGATGAGGAGCCCAAAGAGGAGGAGGTTCCAACTGAGAAAGAAAATGTTGAGAAGGAACTGATTGAGGAAGATGTGTTTCCTAAGGACTTAGACTAGTTACTCATCATTGTCCGACGCACTATGAGTATGGAATCCTTACGAGAGGAGGAGCAGAGAGAGAATTTGTTTCATACTACCTACAAGGTGAATGATCAGATGTGTGTTCTTATTGTGGATAGTGGAAGTTGCACCAATGTAGCATTGGTCGATCTTGTTTCAAAATTGAAGTTGCCGATTGTTGCACATCCTAGGCCGTATAAGTTGCACTGGTTAAGTGAGAAAGGAGTAAATTGTTACCAATCACTATAAGGAATTACTTTGACCAGATTCTCTGTGATGTATTACCTATGCGCGCTTCTTACGTGTTGTTGGGTAAGCCGTGGTTGTTTGACAAGAGAGTTATACATGACGGCTATAGGAACACGTATATGTTTGAGAAGGATGACCGAAAGATTACGCTAAATTTGTTGCCGTCAAGAGAAGTTCACAAGCTACAGACGAAACTCGCTTGTGGATTGAAGAAAGCTTTGGTGATGAGTAAAGTAGAGCTCCAAGAGGTCAGTAATGCTGATGAGCCAACCCTATTATTGGTCAGGCGACTATTGGAAATGAAGGAGCGGGGTGAGCTCCTTTAGGAAATCAAGGAGCTACTAGATGACTATGTCGAACTGTTCTCAGAATAATTACTTAAGGGGTTGTCCCCAACTTGGGGCATAGAGTATTGCATTGACTTAGTAACCAGTGTCACACTGCCGAATAAGTTAGCTTATCGAATGAATCTCGAGTAGGCTTCTAAAATCCAACGATAAGTCAATGAGTTGCTAGAGAGAGGTTATGTGAGAGAGAGTCTCAGCCCTTATGCTGTACCTATACTTCTAGTGCCAAAGAAGGATGGAATTTAGCGAATGTGTGTTGATAGCTGAGCCGTAAACAAAATCATGATCAAATATAGGTATCTGATCTTGAGGGTAGAAGATATATTAGATGAACTGAGTGGAGCCAAGATTTTCAGCAAGATTGATCTCAAGTTTGACTACTATCAAATTCGCATGAGGCTAAGAGACCAGTGGAAGACTGCATTCAAGACTCGATATGGACTTTACGAGTGAATGGTCATGCCCTTCAGCTTGTCAAATGCCCTGAGCACTTTCATGAGACTTATGAACCATGTGTTGAGACATCTTATTAGGAGGTGTGTCGTAGTGTACTTTGACGACATCCTAGTCTATAGTATCGACATGCTGAGTCACTATGAACATCTTAGTACAGTCTTGGTTATCCTTTGTGCCGAGAGACTATTCGGCAATTTAAAGAAGTATTGCTTCTGCTAGGAGGAAGTGGTATTCTTGGGGTATGTAGTCAATAGAGGAGGCTTGCGAGTCGATGATGAGAAGATCAAAGCAATTGTCGGGTGGCTAACTCCTATTACTTGTGCTGATATAAGAAGTTTCCATATACTGGCTTCATTTTATAGAAGGATTATTAAGAATTTCAACATTATCACCATGCCACTTACTAAGCTAATAAAGAAGAACATCAACTTTTGATGGGGAGAAAGGGAGGAGAGGAGTTTTGCCAATGTAAAAGAAAGATTGACCTCCGCCCCAATGTTAGTACTACCTGACATATGATACAGATTTCGTAGAACACATGAACCCAATATCACACGTAACTAAAGAGATGAGTCCAAGTCACAAGATGGCTTGAAAAGTAAATGATAGTCGAAAGTCAACAGGGGGTTCCCGTATACCAACAAAGGATATGACGCACCAATACCTCACATGAGCTCAAGTCACATTTGATATGATGCACAAGTATACTCGGAGGTCACTCGCCACTAGTCCATGCTCGAATGGGCTAGATAAGAGTAGCTTAGGAGTAAGCAAGAGGATACTTAACTCAAGAGAGGGCAAAAAGTTCAATGTATTCTTCCGTGTATTCTCTTTGGGGTTATTATATTATGTAACTATTTATAGTTCATTGTTTGGGCAAGTTTGATGTTATAGATAATTACAAAAATGAATTCCTATTTGCTAAATTAAAAGGAAAATACTCTATAGGAAAAACATGAAATCATGCGTAGCGAACATCATTTGTCAGAAAGGATAGTACAGTTGTCAGAAAGAACAATACGTGCGCATTTTTACTCTTCGATTTTGACAATGGTATGATTTGAGCAGGGGTAAGCCTCTATCCAGGTCTGTTTGGCATCAGAAGGGGCTAGACTAGGGTTGGCTTAGGGACTGCTCATAGTGGTGTCGACCTCGAATGGTTAGCTCTTAACATTTATTAGCTCGGCCTCGATATTGTAGAGATTGCTGTATTTAGATTTGGCGCTTGGACTAGTGTACAACGGATGGTTCGGTTCAGCATGACTGTTGGTCACCTCGACAACGCCTTGGATAGCATGGAGAGCGAAGTAGTTTGGTAGATTAGAGTGAAACAAGCACTGCTCCTCAGCGCTTAACTCACCTCGGACAACTCAGCAGACCACCTAAAAGAGCCCTCGAGCTCGGGAGTGTGTAATCAATCCTTAATCCCTATCATTAACTCTATGGATATGATGTACCTTAAAACTACGTATGGACCTAAGCTAGTATTTGATATAACATACGAATACTAGACCTAGGGTTGCTCGATACAGTCCTTACTAAAAGGATTAATAAGAGTTGGAAGAGATGAGCTTTCCAAGAGAAAAGACTTAAAGGGTTTATCATTAATATTACAATGTCTAAAACCTTATATAAATTTCATATTTATACATAGTGGCAAACTTGTAAATAAAATCATAAAAAAGATGCCCTAGTGGCATTTTCGTAAATAGAAAATAAACATAAGGATAGTTTAGGAATAATACAAGAAATAGAAAGTCCAAATAATATGGGTAAAAATAGATGGTCAAATGAGCTATTTGGGTGAAGAGCTGATAAATTAGGTTGATGAACTGTTGGAGACCCTAAAGACCTAATCTAGGTAGACCTGAAATTTTGGCTGACCTAATTGAGCAGACCAACCAAACAGAGTAGACTTAGTTGAGTTAAGTTGAGCAGAGCAGACCTGGTTGAGTTGAGCTGAGTAGAACTAGCCGAGCAAGCTTATTTATCCTTGATGATTTTATATGCGAAGAGCTTATAAACAAGACTTCTACACATGTAAAGCTTCTAAACATGTTTTTGGCACATAGAGAATACATGAGGGGGTTGCTAACATAGCCTAGAACTTGGAAATTGATTAGCTTGATCTCCTGTACCATATCATAGAAGCTAAAGTTTATGTTCATCTTCTGCATAGTTTTGGTTAACAATTATGAGAGGTAGAGTAAATATGGAAATACTGAGTGAATGAGAAGAAAAATTAGATTTGATAACATGATGTGGTTTAATGCACATTAATGCTCAAATTTGATTCATAGTAGTGATTTGATAAAAAAAAAAAAAGCACCTAATATGTTTAGGTAGTACTTGGTTTGCAATTTCTTTTTAGTTATTGGACACAAAAAAATTTATCATGCCATATTTGCCTTGCAAAATATGTTTGATACTAGATAAATTTCCCTTTTGGAATTAGACAATTTCACAATTTTTAGTCCTTGCATTTGGTGGTACAAAAATCCTGGAACTGGATAAAATGATATCTCAACTTTAATTTTAAACTAACACCTCTTTTTAATCACTAACTTATCGTTACCTCATCACTATTATCACCACAACTATCATCGCTACCACCTTGTCATCATCTTCTTGATCTTACAACTGCCATTGCCACCTTTATTGCTACCACCAACATCATCACCTTATCATTACCACTAATGATGTAACCATCACCAATACATTAATATAACACTAGCAACAATTTAATATCATCACAATTTTACCATCACATCATCACTAACACATACAATAGCACCATAGTAACCATTATTAGTACCTCAAAAACCCTTACGTTATCATTACCATTACACAATATCACCAACATTACTACAAAAATTTCATCATTAATACTATTAGGTGCAATTACTATGCATCACTAACACCTCAATTGCACAACATCAACATCGATATTATCTCCTTTACATAATTATCATGTCCCCATCACTATTGGTACTACCAAGGAATTAATGTATACCACCATCACTATAATGGTGCTATGTAAGTTGTAAAGAGTCAATAATGTTGATAGTATTATGGTGGTAGTTGTAGTGTCACAATAGTGATAGAGGCTGTAGTAGTGGTAGGATGGTCTTAATGCTTTGCAATCTACTACATATTCTATAGTACCTTCTATTAAATGTACTATAAAAAAAGAGTGTTTCTTTCGGTTCTTATAGTAAATGAATAAGAGTAAATTGTAAGTAACCTCCTAAATTTTGAATTTGATGTGGATAGTATCTCATAAAGTTCCCTTTTAGTTAAGAAAAATGCTTAGGTCAAAGTTTAGGAGATGTTAAAAGACACTTTGATAAATTCAATTTAGTATTTTCACACTAAAGTCAAAGTCTATAAGGGTTATTTGTAACCGTTAGTAATTATTTATCAATTTATTAAAGTTTAATAGGTCATTTGCATTTTCTCCATTATATATATATATGCTAACAAATGAAGCAACTAAAATAAGTTTTGTACATGCAATGCTTATTTATCTATATTATTAAAGTTGCGGCCTTTTTTGGTATCTTAGGTGAATTTATGAGATTTTTTTTTCAATTTACAAATTTATTCTTGAACTTTATGTAATTGCATGGCTACTCCTTATGTAACTGTATGGCTACTTCTTCTCTCCCCTTAATAGTACATGTTGAAGTTTCAAAAGGAAATGCTATCTTGTAGCTTTTTTTTTTTTTTTAATAATCCCAAATAGCCAATATTAAATTGCCATATAAGTAAAAAAAAGAAGAAGATTAAATAGTGATTTAAATTTCTTTTTATGAGGCATGCGGTTTTTAGGATTTTAAAAACATTTCATGAATTGCTACACATCACAAAATTAATAGAAAATGCTAAATTTATTTCAAAATCAATTATGTTATTGTATATTTAAACTACCATATAAGTAAAAAAAAGAAAAGATAGAATTGCAATTTAAATTTCTTTCTATGAGGAATGTGGTTTTTAGGATTTTAAAAACATTTCATGAATTGCTATACATCATAAAATTAATAGAAAATACTAATTTATTTCAAAATCAATTCTGTTATTGTACATTTAGCTTATCATTTTTATCATTATTTTACTTTTTATTTCTTTCATTAAGAAAATTTAAATATAATTTTTTTATTAGAATAATTAATGTTTTGTATGAATAAGCATGTATTGCAGTTTTCATTTTGATAAAGATTATATCTTTCAAATTTAGCACTAGTATTATAGATGCATTGTCCGTTAGTAACTAATTAATCAATTCTAGCAAAAGTGGACGTGTAAGTTGTCACAACAATGATTATGCATTGCTTAGCTTATTGAATAAATTAAAATAAATACTTATGGACGGTGCATCTATGAATGCCAATTCTATTAATAAATTTTAAAAAATTATTATAATAAATTCATTCATATATTTAGGGGTGTAATTACGGTCGAATCGAACTGGTACAATATAGGCTTAAGCATGAGCTAGAGCTTGGCTTAAGTTTAATCGATTTTTAAATTTTGAACTCGAACTTAACTTGAAAATATATATAGTAAGTATAAGTTTGGCTTGATTAAGCTCGAATTATTTATAAATTTTCTCTAAATAACCTCACACCCACTTATATTTGAAAAATAAAAATAAATTAAAAATTATATCAAACTTTAATAAGGTCGTATTCTAAAACTTGAGCTTAACTCGAATCGCTTGAGCTCCACTTGACTTCATTGATACCAAATCAAATTCGAGTAAAATTTGAGTATTTTACGAACCAACTTGGCTCATTTATAACCCTTCATATATTGCACTTCATTTTATCCCCTTACTTAAATTAACAAATATGCAACAATACTTAAATGTCCCCTCTTGCTTAAGAAAAGAAAAATGCAAAAAAAAAAAAAAACCTATTATGCATATATAATTTCTTAAAAGTACAAAAAATTAGAAATGAAAAGCAATACTTATTAAAAATAAAACAAAAGAAATAATATTAAAATTATAAAAGTTAATAAGAGAAGATAGATTGCATAAAGGCTTTTATTGTAAATCTTATACGTAGATGATACTGGACAATATGTATAATAAAAATATTAAATTGTATTGGCAATTTGATGTAATTAATGTTTTATACTAAAAAAAAAAATAACAATGTTATACATTAGCATAAGTATGCTAAGAAATGCCAAACTTCATTAAGCTACTCTAAGGTGTCCACTACTCAAAATTAAATATAATAACTATACTATGGAGTAACAGACCTTATCTAATTCTCTTTTTGTCATTAGTTATACTACACCATCTAGCACCATCTTGTAAGTTTTAAACGAGTTACATAAAGAAATGTTTCTTATATAAATATTCGTTAAAAAAAAGAAGCATTTGCAAAGTATTCATATATAAAAAGAGTCGAGAATAAAAGAATGGTTTTAAAAAATTTATACCCAAAAATCCCTCCATTATTTTGGTAGTTTAACCATATTACTTAGAAGCCCATGTAATAATAATTAAAATAGTCATGAAACATACATCATTAGAAATAGACTTGAATCATAAAAAGGTAAACGATTTTCTCCATCAATCTTAATTTTCTTGGTGACATGTAAATTGGTATAGTCTCTCTCCTTTACAAACATAAGAGTAGAGTATTGTAACATAAGATGGCTAACCAAAAGAGTCACTAAAGTAAAGTCAACAATGAGTAAGTGCAAATGAAATATTAATTTCAAATAGTCTCCCTCTTCCCACTTTCCTAGTTTTCATCTATTTTGCCAATTCCCATATTCATATCAACTTGAGTCACTATATGTCCATTTTCCCTCGTAATCTTTACGCTTACCTCATTAAAACTGTAAATAAAAAATGAAAGTAAGGGATTTGACAAAATAGGATTTATGCAATGAAATTGTGTTTAAAGTTTGAAGAACTTATGAAGGCTGACATGTAGAGTTAACAATATTTAAAAGCAAATTCTGATTCAAAACATCAGTGAAAACATATGTTAACATAAGATAGTAAACTTCAAGAGGAATTAAAGTAGCATATTGATTATATGTTACAACCAAAGGAAGAGCAGTACGACAACCATAGTGGATAAACGAATATAACACATGATTGTACACTTTAGTTCTAGAAATCATAACAAACTTAACAAATCTAACTAGATTTGGTACTAAAACTATTACTAAAACAAACTAAGGAACAAAAAATAACAAAATTGTAACAAGTATATAAGTAATAGTAAAGAGAAGTAAAGGGTATTAAAAACCCTTGTAGAAATCTATTCTTATTCCTTTCCTTCCTTCTTCTTCCACCTTCTAGTGTCTAGTGAACTCAAATCACCATTATACCTCACATAAAACAAGATCAATGTTCGTACTTGATAATTAGTAAAAGATCTGATAAAGGAATACAAAGTAAACACTTAAACAAACATGAGAGACCTATAAGAAGTTAGGGTTTTGTATAGCACACTACTAGTAAACCTAAGAGAGAGATATTGGAGAGAGCAATAAAGAGTTCAAGAGAAGAGAGAAAAGGGTGCACCATATTGTATATTGGAGTATTATCTGTTTACTTAAGAGAACTGTGGGTTGGGCCTAACATTATATCTTTAAAATTATGTTCAAAGAAGTAAGTATTTTATATAGCAGCTTTTAGTGGTTTTGTTTTTTTTTTTTTGGTAGGCATATTATACTTAGAAGGTTAATCATGTCTAAGAAAATGGATGGAGGTGTCAAAGTCAACACCAAAAATATCATTATGATCATCACAAATTTAACACCAAAAAGCAATGACATTAATGTAGCAAACAAAAACATTTCACTGCTATATTAGCCATAGAACTAATTATCGGAATGAATATCTAATAGATGAATGAAATTGTAGTTAACATTTAAATGTTATGGTAAATAGAGTAACCAAAGCTTTAAACTTTAGCATTTTCTATTGTAAAAAAAATTACAAATATTTAAACTACAGACCAGTAGATTGTTAATCACCCCATAATGCCAATATTGATTAATCAAATAAGAAATTTTTGCAAAAGCGTAAGTATTACACTAGAATAGTCATTTTGTGGAGAAACAACATATAGATTATTGGAAAAATAATTAAATAAATAAAGGAAAAAGTATAAAAAATCCTCAACTTTTATCTAATTTTTTATTTCAACCCTCAATGTTTCAAAATTTTCTCATTTAAGTTCTTGACATTTGCAAAAGTTTTAGAAAAAGTCCTTTAATGCCAAAAGTCCTCCCATTTGCTTCTTTTTCTATTTTAGTCATTGACATTTTAAAATTTTCATTTAATTCTTTAACATTTGTAAAAATTTGCAAATTAGTCATTTTAATTGATGTTGTTAAATTATCATTTATACATTAATATGTCACAAAATTCTATTAGTTCATTTATTTCTTTTAAAATAAATTAAATTTACAAAAATTACCAAAAAATGAAAAAATATGGAAAAAAAAAAACAAATTTGGCCACTTAAGGGCATAGGTGACTAACGGCCTCACAACTCCCTTGAGGAGGCTATCGGCTAACCTTTACCCTTAGGTAGCCAGGTTTGTTTTTCTCCATATTTTTTCATTTTTTTTTTGTAATTTTTGTTAAATTTTATTAATTTTTATTAAAATTAATCTACATATGTATATGTATATAAGTGTATATGTATATATATATTAATAAATATATTATCTTAGTAATATTTTTTGCAATTGTACAAATTTTTTTGTTATTTTTTCATTTTTCCAATTTTTTTATAAGCTTTCAATATTTTTCTATGATGTTTTAATATCTTAATTAGTTTTTAATATTTTATAATTTTTTTATTTAATAAAAGTACATGGACCAATAGAATGTTACCATGTGTTAATGCATAAATGATAATTTAACACCATTAATTAGGATTACTTGTTTACAAACTTTTGTAAACATTGAGAACTTGAATAAAAATTTTGAAATATTAAGAATTGAAATAGAAAATGAGGTAAACATTAAGAACTTTTTTGTACTTTTCTCATAAATAAATATTGCAGTCGCTTGCAAACAAAAATTAAGCATAGCATAGAGAAGCAATTTTCAAAAGTGACACATAAATTATTGGAAAAAATAATTAAATAAATATCAGCAGGTTATGAGCAAAAATTAGGCCTAATAATAGAGAAGCAATTTTCAAAGTAGATGAAAAAACCTACACGAGAAAGAATGCCATTTAAGTAATTTTCCAAAATATTAAGAAACATTCAACGTACTAATTGTAGTTGAGATTTTCTATTAGACGATGCATGATCTTGTCCTCTTTGTGGATTTTACTTACAAGCATGAAAACGGTTGTTCCGATTACAGTTGGTTGGTGAAAATTGAGGAAAAAAGAGAATTTTGAACTCATTTTGAACTTAAAGAGAATATGAGGAAACTAGAAAAAGAAAAACCAATCTTGACATACTTTGACTGCATAAGGTTTCATCCTTGTTTATAGCAATAAAGCCAAAGAGAATAATGGATCTCATTTACTCTTAGAGAAGAAAACATAGCACTATAAAGGGGAAAGGTGTAGGATAATTAAGAAATTGTGAATTGAGTTTTGTAAATGGGTTTGAAGGTTTTTGAAGGATTTATGATTTCTTGAGGACTAGGATAGGAAAAGAATGAAGAGACATAGTAAATACAGAGACTAACATTTTGTTTGGATAGGTGAAAACCTATGGAAATCAAAGAAAACAGAAAGAAAGCATGTGTTTGATAACTTCAAAAGGATATGGAAATGAGATGAACATGGTGGAGATGCATGGAAACAATTCCATAAGTGCCTTTATTTTTTCTCTCTGAAGAGAAATATGTGGAAATGGATAAAAACAGTGTGAGATTACTAAAGTGCCCTTAAATAGAGAAAGAAAGAAAGTAACAAGATACTGCTCATCTTCTTCTCCAAGCTACAACTCTCAACATTTTTTAGGCTTTAGAGGTTTTTGCTTGATCTTTCTGTGTTTCTTGTGATAAAACATAGCTTTATAAGAAGAGTAAATTTTTTTTGGGCTTTTGCTTATCCGAGCTGTAACTTTCTTTTGCTTGACAAACACTATTCATCTTTCTCTAAGCTAAAATGCTTTGTTTGATAAAAAGGGTAATTTAGTCTAGTTGAAAATGATTTCTATTTGTTTTCTTCAATTTCCATTTTTTATATATAATCAAGAATAAAAATTATATTTCCTTTAGTTTCCTTTCCTCTCCTTTCTTTTCCACAGCTTTCCTTGCTTCATATAAAAGTTTCCAAACATAGTGTAAGAGAGAACTCTAGAAAGTAAAAAACCAACCATTTGCTATTTTAGGAATGTGAAAACGTAAGGGTGATGGATAGGAATGAACATAGAACCATATAATTGGGGGCATTGGATTTATTCTAATTAAATCAACATTAGAATCAATTATGAGAAAATATTTGCTCGTTGTTACAATTGTATTGCACTTTGTATGTATGTGTATATGCATATGATTTGTTAATGACTAAATTCAAAACATGTTTTAAACTTTATTAAAAGGAAATTTTTTTAAGAAACTTATTAAAAGTACTTGGCGCATTTTGTAAAAGGTTAAAATAATAAGCCTTTCACCTTTTCTTTTAACATATGTACTAATGGAAATCTAGTTATTAAATTATTGTTTGGCTAAAAAAAAATCAATTTATTGAAAAAAATAAAATTGATATATAAAAAATCTTGTAATAAATTTTATTTTCAATATCTGAATATGAAATTGCAAGAAAAGCAAAAAGAGTAAATAGATATAAATATAAGTTTCTTCGATTTCATTTCATGATAACTTTATAAAATTATTTTATTTTTATGCTAAAGAAATCCTTTTGAATATAGTGATTACATAATCAATCATTTCAACATTCCATATTCATTTTCATAATATTAGTTATAAAAGAGATGTTACTAAATTAAATTATAATTGGTATTATTTGTTAATAATTTATTCGATAAGATTGGAACAATTATAATATGGGCAAAATAATAATTATTTACGGTGTACAGTTTATAAAAATATTCAATGAGATATAATATTGTAATAATGAATTTAATGTTATTAGTTATTATGAAAAAAATAGATTGGAAGGGGAAAAAAAAGAAAATATCTTTTAAATAATAAATACATATTGAAAAATTATAATGCTATACATGAGATTTATATTCATGACCTTCTATTTAAAAAACATGCCCTTAACTACACTTAATATTGTATTAGAAATTGCTCTCCCTACTTCCCCCCTCCTCCATTCCTCCATAGTGATGGAAAACCGATTACCTCATTAAATTACTATAATATCCTTGTAACTATATGATGTGTAATTAATTAATGGTTTTAATGGTTGGATAGTAAACTGAATGACATGATTATTTATTTACTTAAGACAACAAAAACAATTACATAAGCCCCTTCAAGCTATTCCTAAATCATTTGGTACACCGACATCCCTCCAATTCCTAGACCTTATTGAATTATACTCATCACCTGTGTTGTCTATGAGTATTTGTCAATAGTGATTAGGCTCTGCATGTAGAAATTCTGCAAAACAAGACGTTGTAAGAGGATGCTGTGGTATTGTCTGGTATGACCACTCCGATACTTAAGTTAGTAGTGAGTCTTTAGAAAGCATAAAGTACTTTAGAATAGCAAGTAAGCTTGGTGCATAAAATATAGAGAGAGATTTAACGTTATGTAGTAGGCTACCATTTATAGTGGAGTAGCGCCGACAGTTAAAAGATAATTAGTGGGAGAGGTTTTCTCCCATAAGTATGGGAGAGAGGGATTATGGTGTCTGATGTGTTTCACTTTAATCAAAAGTGAGCATTAGCTTAACTTTTCATCATTATCTTATGATTTCTAGCAGTTAAAGGGCTCCTTAGGCTTGGTTAATTCGGGCTTAGGCTTTGAGTCAATAACAGCAAGCCCCAATTGACAAGACATGTCAAATTTGGGCAGGCCTAAGGGGCCCATGTCTAAAGAATCTTATTAATAACTTGGATAAAATTTCTTAACATAAGCGAGTAGCAAAACCCATCACATAATCATTATGTACAACCACATACAAATGTTAATCCATATGCAAGCATTCACTTTCTAAAGGCAACAACCAAGTATAATGTGCCCAGATCAACAAACATTGACGCACAATCAATTGATCACAAATTAGGAATTTTGTCTTTTTGAAGTTTATGTAATTTGATAGATATGAATGATTCACCTTCAAACATTATGCAAGTACAAATATCATCCTCGACTCCCTTGCCCGATATATCTCGTGAATTAAGGGAGTGGTTCGGTCACCACAAGCGTAGAGAGATTTTTAATAATTAGGTTAGAGAGAAATAAAAGCTCAATTAAGAAAGATGTTGTTCAATAATAATGATAGTCTTTAATAAAGGGATAATGAGGAGTAAAAATAGTACTTGAAATGCAAACATAAGGATAAGAACGAATTATAAATTTGTTGTTGTCATCTGGTGGCCGGAACATAATAGATTTATTGTCTGGACGGCAACTTGCAATCTTCTTGAACGGTATCGTGACCTATACCATTTGGACTGCAGCAAAGCTAGTAGTCGGGCGGTAAAAAGAGAAAGCACTTTGTTAATTAAAGTGTATCTCCCATTCGAATGATACTAGATGTCACGTTCGGATGGGAGTCTAACTGCTGCCTTTCAAATGAGCATGTCAACCGTTCAGATAGTAGTCGGTAGTCTACAAATTCTGAATGCGTCCTTGTACATTATCAAATGAAATTAACACATGACTTCGTAAGGCTTTGTGATGTAAGCCAAATGAGATTCCAAATTCATGTTCGTCTTCAGCTAGTTGGTTCTTTAAAATCATGCGAGTAAGATTTTGTAGTCCTTTAGCTTTGTTGATCAGTCCTGTAGAAGCTTGATTCCTATTATCTCACTAAGGCTATTGAAGATTTAGCCTCAAATCTTGCTAGCCTTAAGTCTTCTTCTTCAGGTACATAAGGAGATAGATTAGATTTGTTAAATGCGGTAGAAATTCCATGATAACCTAGCAACTTAAGCCTGTACGCAGAATCAATAATCTAACTTCACAATCTTGAATGATCCATCTACTTTAGGCGACAAATTCCATGCTCTTGCTCTTGGAAACCATTCCTTCTTAAGATGTAAAAGACACTAGATCTCCAGGTTGGAATATCATAGGCCTCCTTCCTTTACTTCCTTGTTCCACCACTTGGTTCATGTCCTTACGGTATTAAACTTAAAACGATATTTTGCATACAACGTGACATGGCAATCTTCAATAAGCCATGACAAAAGACTTAAATCAAAAGCCTCCTTCAAGATGCCTCCACCCCACTTTGAACACGGAGTCACTTGCTTCACACTTTAACTTCTATATTTAAGGTAAAAACTAACCCCCTAAATCATCTTTTATGTGTTATAAGACTAGTGAAAAGGAAGAACTTAATTATATTTGGCTTAATTATTGTGCTACTTGTGGTTGAGTTCGAGACTGGTAACCATTCAGATAAGACGCTATGTTGGGTATCTATCAGCCTATCGTAACACAGATGCTTGGGAAGAAATGGATAGTAATTAGATTATATTCCACCTTAGTTTGTGGTTAAGTAAGTCATCAATATGAATAAACTACGACTCTTACGGGTTAAGATATCTAAACATAGCTATTAATACGATGCAGTTGTAGCATGGGGTGCAATTGTATAGGAGGCGGTTAATCAGATTACCAATGGCTAATATGAGCAGTAACCTCCTTGGTTTTTAGATATGGATATCACATATATTATTGTTAGTCTCAAGACTAGTGATTGTTTATGGTTTGTGTTTGTTGTTCTCCACTTAAACAAGATAACTAATCGGGCCAATGTTGTTTGATATGTATGTGCATTAAATATACAAGTTAATAGGCATATGTATGTTGGTGGTAATTTCTTACTAGTCTTTTATGGTTCACCATGTTTAGGACTTTAAAATAAACGTACTTAAATGCTTAGACGAAAGAGTGGGACTGTGGGAGAGATGTGTTCGAGCCTTACCCTTCTTGCCAGCGTATATGGACGTGTGATGACTTGTTATGCCCTTTACGTTCGAGGTTGAGATCAAACTTAATCCTATCCTAACTCGTTATTGACAAATCAAGATGAGCCAACCCCAAATTCACCAATAGATTAGCTTTTATTGTATTCACCTTGGGATATATAAGTTGGACCCACATGATATTATTGGGTTGTGTCAGCTATATAATACATACGTATTTCTTAAACATATAATAATATATGTCTAAAACCATGCGATATGTTATAACTAAGTCAAACGAATCCAATTATTCATATGAAAAATCGTTGATGATAAAAGATTAAGTTATATGTATTTTTTATGGTCATTATTCGTTTTAGATCAAACTGATATAATATTTACTAGTGTTGATTTGATTCAATGATAAAAGCAAATTGGATGCAAGACATGGATACGGAAATGAGTTAGAATTATGCCCCTGCATGTTGAGATAAGCGATACACGAAAATACAGAGTCCTGAAGTTCAAAAATAAAATAAAATAAAACATACGTTTTGTAGGCATTTAAAGCATTAACTTATGCAGGTTTGGCTAGCTGTAGCCTAAGTAGGAAGTTTGCGGTGGTAGGTCGAAATTTGAAATTGGCCTGCATTAGCAAACTTTGTGAAGCTCTTAAAAATGATAGCAAACAAATAAGCAAGAAATATAATAGTGTTATATGTGCATCAAATTCAATCTTAATAGTGTGTAAATGGAGAACAATGGGGAAAAAAAAAAAATACAAGTACAAACATTCAGAATTAACGAATTGAGGAATGGATAAGAAATGAAAATTTAAGATTTTTCTGTTATAAGTGAGAGGAAGCAGCGAAGGTTTTTTCCCCATATATCTCTTAGTACTTTAAATGTGCATTTCTCTCGAATTTCTTACATTCTTCGTCTCCAATTCTCATAGAACAAATGCAATCTATAACCGTACTATGTACTTTTTATTTTTTATTTTTCCAACTTACATTCGCTTTACATATTATTCTTGTTCACTCTTTATCGATTTGAATATTTTACACAAACTTTCAAAATTTACGACGTACTCTATATTTTAACGGAAAATGACATTTTTTTTTTTTTTGATGGGGCATTGAGTTTCGACAGAAAGTGCAATTCGGTTAAGGAAAAGGTGAAGTTAATATCGCAAAGGAGGATGACTATGATTTTAATAAGGTTAGCCAGCATTTTCATCTATAGTCCAATGAAGGCAGTAGAGCAAGAATAAGAGTAGGGATTAGAAGTAAAACTAGTTAGCTCTAACTCAAACTTCCGCTAAACCATCCTAACGCCTTATATCCAAAGTTTTTGTTATACATTTGAGAAAAATTTTAAGTCTGATAGGGGAACATTAAAGACATTGTAACTACAAATAAGTGCAACTTCTCAAGTTCACTTCTTTTAACCTAACTCATTTATGAAGAAAAGACAAAAAATTGATTCTATATAAGAAGATGTAATTCAGAAAGAATATGGACTTGCTAGAAAGATTTTTCTCATTGGCTTTACAATGCTGTTAGCAACATCTTATGTGTAACAAAATTTCAAAACCTTTGTCAGCTTAAGTTAGGAGGCACATTTAATATTGGGTGCGCTTGTTACATCTTTATTTGTGTGTTTAGGATGGACTAGAAAGGTTGGATTTTAAAATCAACCCCATAAAGATGGTTATCACCTTTATGTTAGACCATCGATGTAGCAGAAATATTATGCAGAAAATAATGGGCCCTCAGGAATTTAAAAGCAGATTATTTCATCATTAGAATTCTACATATGATCCTCTTCAAATCACTATAGATTGTAAATTTCTCACATGTAATTTTGTAATGACACATTTTATAGATATACCATTGCATTCTTGTAAGGTCGTTAAGATTGTGACTACTTAAACTTGGAACATATAGATCAATGAAATTATATATCATTGGTAAAATAATAAATTTGTAAAATTATAAAGCTAAACTCATAATTCAAACAAGAGTTTGTTTATGAATGATTTTAAATTTATTTTAACTAAAAAAAGTTATAAAATCACAAACTCGTAAATTATATATGGTGATGCGTGAGATCACGTAAGATAAATTGATGGTTGCTCTCGGTGACTTGCCAACCATGCTTGGTGGAGTATCAATAAAAAAACCTCAAATGGTGGTGCCAATAGGTCTCTCCAATACTTTAGTTAGTCAAGAAAGTGTAGAGTGTTTTAAGAAAGTGTCTGGCTTACTCGTGTGCTTAGAGAGTTAGAGAGAGAGAAGATCCTTATTCCTTTAGCTTTTTGTTTGGGATAAGAAGCTCACCTATCAAGGACACGTGGCATCCCATGGTTTGGCTATACGTAGTTGTTGTAGGGGACATGCACTACAAGTTAGGGGATAAAACAACTTTATTGCTTAGTCAACCTTAAATAGCTTGCTAGTTATGTCTGAAACCTAAGAGGTTGACATGTTAAGGGTTGTAAGGTATTTGGTTATACAATGAATGTTAGAGGGCAATTAATGAAGAGAGAAAGAATATGAGATAAGAGTACCGTTGACATCGAATTGCATACCAAGCACTTGTTGTATGCTTAGGGGCTAACGCTATTTTGACTTGAGGAGTTAGGTTGGGGTTTTCGAAAACCTTAAAGTAGTTGTGGTCACCTAAGTAGGTTATGCTAGTTTACAGGGGGATCAGAGATGGTGAGGTACTTAGGAGGACCTAAAGAGATTATCGATTGGGTTTGAGCTTACAAGGAGGGGTCGAATAGATCACTAGAGGAGATTGGGTTCTTCGTCTTAAGAAGCTATTCGAGAGTACCTGAGCAAGTTAAAGTACTTGGATTGGGCCTTAAGAGCTTGGATCTAAAATGACTTATAAAGTATCAATAATATAATTAACTCACAATTTTAAATACTATTTATCCCAATGATTGAGATGATTTTAAAATTACTATAAGTATGGCTAATTTTCAATGATTATACAAAATTTTTTTTATATGTTTGTTTGCTTAACATTCACTTATTTGTTTTGGCAACATTAAGTACAATTTCAACTATGTCTAGTTCGAAAAATTATGTAATTTTACAACTATCAATATACGACATGATTATAAAATGCCTATATTATTATAAAATATTCCAAATTAATTTCCCTATGGCTATGATTTTTGGACCTTATTCGAAAGTAGATGGTCTCAACAATTGTTTATGACTTTATTGTCAATTTTATGTACTATTTTCAATACTCAAGATGCTTAAATTGTTCACTTCAAATAAATTTGCGAGGTGATCTCACTAATAAATGAACTATTTACTCATTTTTTTCCCTTGTTTTTGGTAGTTGAATTTCAACTAATCCTTCACTCTTATTATCCAAAAAGTAGCGCATTTGATGGACCACCAATTGTAAGTATGATGATGACATAAAGGTTAAAAAGCATGGGAGCAACATAGGGATTGGTTCCAGTACGAAACTCGACAAAATTTTGAGTTTGGGGAAAAGTACATGTGATTTTGACATTTTAGATAGGTGGAGAAGACTCGTAAGGACTTTTTTTTTTTTTTTTTTTTCTTTTTTCTTTAATCATTTCTCGATTGTTGGGCAAGTTTTAGTGACCCCAACATTGCCAATTGCAATTGAATTAGCATTTAACGCCGCTGGATTAATTCAAAGTGATCGTAGGACTAATTTTTTAGCAAAGATATGGAAGCACAAACCTGTCTCCAAGAATGATACGGGACAACAAAGAGGGAAGAAGAGGTCTATCTTTAAGGATGATTATTTCAATTCTAACAACCATTGCAAGCAAAACCCAGTTAAGTCATAGGCCCATTGGAGGTCCAAATGATTGTATACGTTATATTGCTTAAATATATATTATTAGAGTTATGTAAGCGAAATAGATTACACAGGTTAACCTATTTAATCTGTAAAAAAATACGGATTGAGTTAAAAAATTTTTATTTACTTAAATATAAGTTTTTTTAGTCTGTTTCGCAACTGATTGCAGATTGAGTTAGTCTGTATTGATAAGAAAAAATAAAAAAAAATAAAAAATCTTAAGTTAAACTTTAGTTTACTTCATAATGATTTATTATTTTACTTCTTAATTAATCACTTCATGTAATAAGTCATAGCTAATAATATTAATATTTTTAAATATGTTTAAAATGTGAAAAAATAAAAAGAAAAAAGAAGAGAGAGAGGAAAAAAAAAGAAGAAACTAATAATATTGTTGGAGAATTTATCATAAATTTTTAGTCTAAATGATTCACTGAATTGTAAACTATGATTACTATTGACGTATTGGAAATATATTGATGGAACAATTTGTTGTTAAGTTTTCCTTTTTTTTTCCTCTTCTTTAAAATTCATTACAATTTAAAATTTACATCTCTTTCTATAAGTTTAAAAAGGCAATTACATGCCTTAGATAAAAATCTATACAATTGTTTTTTTATTTTTATAAGTTAAATTTATGTACTTATTCTTATAAAATGATATAATTAAGCAACAAAAAATACTAGACATATGTAGCCTTAAAATTAATAGAAATGAAAAAAAGCTACAATGCATGATTTTTTTTTTGGTGATTTACAAGCATTTATGGCTTAATGACAATGTAAAGAATAAATAAAAAATAGCATATCGATGATAATCATATATAAATTTAACAAATATTTTAATAGATTAATTTTTGTATAAAAAAACCTTATAGCATTACAAGTTAGTGGGTCGGCTTACTTAACTTACTAACCCGCAGTGAAGTGAGTTAGGCTGAAATTTATAGCTTGTATTTGAATATGGGTCAATCTACCTAACCTTTGGATCAATGTGACGTAGGACTGGTTGGCTCACTTAACTCGCTTTCACAACTCTAATCATTATAGAGTTTTCGACTCATCTGATCTATTAAAAACTCTATAAAGTTTTAGATTAGATTCTATAAATGGTTTTTAAACCCTATAGGGTCATGAGTCAGGTTTTGAGATTTAGGAAAATCTAATGGAAAACATGAACTTTATTAAAAATTATAATATGATATTAATAATTTGGTATTAGTTGCGAATAATAAAATATAATAATTAATAAAAAATATTTTGTTTTTCGAGAAAATCTTAACCTTATATTTTTCTCTCTTTTACATTTTTTTATGACTATTTTCTTTTACCTTTACTTTTTCTCTCGATCAGTTGGCCACATTTCTCAATCCCCATTTATCTCTTTTTTATTAATCGTGTATTGATTTAAAATAAAACAAAGTTGGTTTAGTCTTCAATAATCATATGCCATTTGTTTAATTATTTAAAATGATTCATACACTATTTACTTTAATTTTTTGTGTATGCCTGCAAATCAAATTTTTTTCGTATTAACTCAAGTTTTTAATAGGTTTTACAAAACCTTATAGGAGTATGTTCTAGAAATCGGATAAAAATTTTATAGAGTTTAAGAAAGTTTTATAAAATAGCGGGTTGAGTTTTGCAAAACTTATATATTCGTCTCCATGGCATCCCTAAATAAATATGAAGTAATTTTAACACTTCCAATATATGAGAGAGGAAGTGGCAATTATTGTAATTAAAATCAATATATACCGTTTTTATTGAGGTAGTTTTTTAGAAATTTAGTAATTTAAGCCATTTTCAATTTTCTTTTTCGAAATTTCTAGTGGAAAAGGTTAAAAAAGAAATATATAAGAAGTAACTCCATACATATATTGACCCGCCTCGACTACCTGGCAGGTCTTAGATCCGCTACAACCTGGTTCACTGACGGGCGAGTTGTGGATCTTGAGAATAAAGTTAGGAACCTTGAGATTAATCGGTATCTGTTCGGTTGGCGCTTCGTTAGTTTTTAGTTTTACACAAATATGTGGTTTTTTCCGAAAAATAATACAAAAAGGGTTATATGTGAAAAATATTATCAATTCACCTACACTTTCACTTTTTATAAATTTTTATATTGAAGGCGTAATTAGTAGCTACATTTTCAATATTTTACTTATTTAAATAACATTCTGGTTTGGCCTTATTTTTACTACTTTCAAAATCTAATATTTCTAAAATGTAGAGAAAACAAGAAAAAAGATAAGGTTAAAGTCTTGTTCATTTTTTTTATGCTGGTCTACGTTTGAAGCAGGTAATAATCCATAATTCACATTAGTGTTTTTTTTTAATTGTAATAATAATCTATACTGTATGCTTTTTTTTTAAGAAAAAAAAATGTTAATATATTACGTATACTTAGTAGTTATGGATGCTCTTTAATTTGTAAAATTTATTGTTATTTCATAAAAATTTCTTATAGTTTATCTATATTAAAGCCTGTTTTTTTATTCAATAAATAAGTTGTACAAATATGGGAATAGAAAATTTCTTATATTTCATGAATTCACTTTCATCAAAGGTTATAGTTAGCATTACAATTTTCAATTATTTTTTATTGTAATTCACTCATATGGTAAATGGATGATCGCTCTATACATTGACTTTTGTTGAGGCAACTCATCGATTGTTATTTTATGCAATAGGCTTCTATAGTAAATTTATTATTTCAGCTTGTAATATACGAAATGAGGTTTAAGTATATGGTATTTTGAAGGTGCATCTATAAGCTAGGTAGGTAAGGAATATTGAACACACATGAAATGAATGCGTTTTCAGTGTAAAAATTTATAATTTACATGCGCCTTTACATTATCGTATTGATAATATTTTGTACATGGGGTCTTTTTCGTATTATTTTTCGAAAACAAGCTTATATTTATATTAATTGTCGGTATACTTGCATTGCATGTGTAAAAATTAGTTTTTTTTCTTCATCTAATAAAAAAGAAATATATATTTATTTCAAATTTTTAGAAAAATATTTGGTAGTTACTATTATAAATTTTATTTTTAATATATTTATACAATTTATAATGATTTTTTTTTCAAAAATCACAAGAATAAAAGAGATTATGGAAATTATGAAAAAGTGGTTTTATTGGAAATTGTGGAAGAAAAGGAATAAGAAAGTGGAATAGAAAAAAAAATGGAGAGAAGAAAGTAGAGTATAATTTTAAAAAGTGAGAGAGAGAAATTAAATATGAATATTGTAAGAAAAGATAATTTTATTTATAATATAAATTATATATAATTTTATAATATTATTTTAATATTAAAATTTTTATTAAATAATATTTAATATTAATTTAAATAATAATTTTAATTACAACGATTATTTCAACCATCGAGAATTTTAATAATATAGATGAAATACCTTCGTTTCAACCGAAGGCTACTCGGAGCGGAAGTGACTGAGTTGTTGTGGGGGTGTGCACGTGAAAATACGCGCACTCTTTCTTCTTGTCGGGTCTCTTTATAGGGTTTTTCTTCCTAAAACCCCAGACCCTGACCCTTCCAACTCTCTCTCTCTCTCTCTCTCTCTCTCTCTCTCTGGGTCATATGTCTGTGTCCATTTAATGGAGGAAAAAAGAATTCCAAATAAAGAAACACAATAAAGAAAGAAATTGCCTGAAGTAGTCATCCTCCATAGACACGCTTGCTACAGCATGAGTTGCTAAAGGTCAGTTCTGCGCTCCCTAGCTTATACTAAACAAACATTTCTCTCCCATTTATCTTCTTATTCTTCTATCAACATCCATGTTCCTCCATAATTCCCAAACATCAATCTTAGTTTACTCAGGCTAACAACTAGGATATGCCCAGGATTAAGTAAAGACCCAGTTCTTTGGTGATAACATAACATTGTAATAGTTGTAAAGAGTGCTTTTTCTTTTTCTTTTTCTTTTCTTGGCAACTGAAGAGCAGATTTTTATGTACTCTTTGGGGAAGCAGCAACTCTGTGGCTATTCAAAATTCTCATTTTCTTATTTCTGTTACCTCATTGGTCGTTGTTTATCATTAAAGTCCATTCGATTTGCCAAAGCAATCCATTGCCAAATCTTGAAAGTTGGACTCTATGGTAACACTGCCCTGGGTAACCGTTGCCTTGATATCTATGCTCGGTATGGTACCATTGAGGATGTTCTAGGAGCGTTTCATGCCATACCCGACAAGAATTTAGTGTCTTGGAACATTTGTTTAAAGGGGCTATTGAGATGTAGGGACGCTGAAAGAGCTAGGCTGTTTTTTGATCAAATGAAAGTAAGAGATGCTGTTAGTTGGAATTCGATGATTAAAGGGTGTGCTTCAAATGGGCTTGTTGGTTCTGCATTTGAACTTTTTAAGAAAATGCAATGTGCTGGTGTGCGGCCAACTGAATTTACCTACTCAATTTTGTTGGCACATATATGGTGTTCTCTTCATGGGCAGCAAATTCATGCTAGCATGATCAGGAGTGAAGGGAATATGGAGAATGTGGTGTTGGGAAATTCTCTGATTAATATGTATGGCAAGCTTGGTTTAGTTGACTATGCTCTTAATGTGTTCCAGACGATGAGAAAGGTGGATATGATATCTTGGAACTCATTGATATCTGGGTTCTATAGCTCGGGGCACATGCTTTGGGCATGGAAGATATTCTACTTGATGCATAGCTCAGGACCATTGCCAAACGAGTTCACGATCTCATTGGTAATATCCATCTGTTCTAAAATGCAAGACTTAGAGAGGGGTAAGCAAACCTTTGCTCTCTGTATGAAGGTGGGGTTTCTTTCTAACACTGTCGTTGCAAGTGCAGTTATTCATCTATTTTCTAAATGTAACAGATTGGAAGATTCAGTCCAGTTCTTCGATGAAGTACAGGAGTGGGATATGATAATATGCAATTCCATGATGGCAAGTTATGTTAACCATGGCTATTGGGAGGTTGCCATGCAACTATTTCTGCTAGTCCTGAAGAAGGACCTCAAAGCAACTGAGTATACATTAAGTATTGTTCTCTCTGCTGTTTCTTCTATCCTGGTTGAACAGGGAAAGGAAGTACATTCCTTTATTATCAAATCAGGTTTTGAGTCTGAATCAATAGTTGCTAATGCGCTAGTGGAAATTTATAGCAAAATAGGATCAATAGGCCATGCCATGAAAATTTTTCAGGATATGCCTGAGAAGGATCTTATTGCTTGGAACACTATCATTATGGGCTTGACATACAATGGCAGGACAACTGAGGCGCTGCACTTTTTCAGGGAGTTGCTTCTTGTTGGCTTAGAGCCAGATAGAGTAACATTCCTTGGGGTACTCCAAGCTTGCAACTATGGGATGTTTGTTGATGAAGGAATGGCTATGTTCTCTTCAATGGAAGAGTATGGAGTTGTTCCAGAACCAGAACATTATGCATGTATTTTAAACATGTTGAATCGATCCAGTAAACTCAATGAAATGTTTGATATCGCCCAGGAAATGCCTTATGAACCCAGTTCTGAAATATGGGAGGAAATAGTTCAGGAATGTGTTTTCCATGGGTCCTTAAAACTCTTGGAAAATATGGAAACAGGATTGATCAAGACAAAGCCACGATCTCCATTACCTTATCTGGTTCTAGCTAGAGGATATGAGACGAGGGGCAGATGGGAGGGAATTATTCGAGTTAGGAGAGTGATGAAAGAGCAGGGAGTTGATAAGCCAATTGAATTAAGTTGGATAAGTATGAAAAATAAGGTATTCATCTTCAGGGGTGACCAATTGTTACATACTGGTGGTAGAGATATTAACTTTGTTCTAAGGTTGCTGTCCTTGGAAAATGGGTTGGATAATCATAATGCTTTGTCAATTTGTTGTAATGGAACCAATAAAGGAGGATGAAAAATCCCATTCAATTGCTCTTGAGAATTGTTCTTTTGTACTCCCATCCTGCACTATGGCTAAGGATGATGGATTGCCAGTTTGAGCAGTTCCTCCTTGTGACAAGTGTTGTGCTATTCTCATTTAAACACTTGATACAAATAAGAGGTCTGTTCTAATTAAATGCTTTGCTTCTGATGTCTGTTACAATTAAATGCTTTGATTCTTATTAAGTGCCAAGTATGTGAATGTTGTTGATTGTTAAGTGAATAATTGTCCAATTATGTTATGATTGCTTACCTTACCCTCCCACTCACCCCACCCCTTGACACCGCATGCCCCCATCCCAAAAAGTCTAAAACCCACAACCTCACCCCAAATACACCCAATAAAGGAAAATAATAATAAAAGAAGGAAAAAAGAAAAAAGAAAGCTCTTTTGTTATGACTAGAGTGTTATTAATGCACATTCTTCTACAGGTTCTTGCATGCTATTATTTCTGCTCCTTCTTGCTGGTACTGTGGCTTTGGAAGAGAAAGCTGCTTGAAATCTTCCGCACCCACTCTTGAAGGGAAATCGATTCATGGGAAGGCTGATGCAATCAATTTGGTTTCACTTTTTAATCCCCATTCTTGAGCATAATTTATAATGGATCTTGATATACAGTCGTTGACCCGCTTGCTCCAGTCCTGTAATACTTTGGGCTCTGTACGTCAGGGAAAGCAGCTACATCTTCTTTTTTTGAAGAAGGGTCTGCTAAATTCTGTTGTTACTGTAGGAAACAGCCTTCTACAGATGTATGTTCGATGTGGTCACATGCATGATGTGAGACAGCTCTTTGAGGATATGCCTAATAAAAATTGTTTTACTTGGAATACAATGATTCTAGGTTACATGAAAAGGAGACAGATGATGGAGGCATTGAAGTTCTTTGATCTTATGCCTAACAAGAATGATTTCTCCTGGAATGTGGTAATTTCAGGCTTTGCAAAGGCAGGAGATCTTGGGGCTGCTATGTGCTTGTTTGATCGTATGCCTTGGAAAAATGAGATGGCATGGAATTCTGTTATTCATGGTTATGTGAAAAATGGGAATCCTGAGAAGGCCCTTAGATTATTTAAAATTATGAATTCCAATTCTGTAGATAAAACATATAGTGATTCATTTGTTTTGGCAACAGCATTAGGAGCTTCTAGCGATTCTGGAGCTATTGATTGTGGTAGGCAAATTCATGCGCGCATGATTATTGATGGAGTGGAACTGGACTCGACCTTGACTAGTTCGCTGGTTAACTTGTATGGAAAGAATAGTGATTTGTGTAGTGCAGAAAAGATTTTGAGCACAATGGATGAACCAGATGATTTCTCTCTATCAGCTCTAATATCTGGATATTCTAGCTGTAGCAAACTGGATGATGCAAAGAGAATCTTCAGCAGAAAAATTAACCCTTGCATTGTGTCATGGAATTCATTAATTGCAGGTTATGTCTACAATAATAAGGAGGCTGAAGCATTCGTTCTTTTTACTGAAATGAGAAGAACTAAAGTTAGTGGAGACTCCTCTACATTAGCCAGTATCTTGAGTGCATGCAGTTGCAGCAGCTTAGGCTATGGTAAACAAATGCACTCTCTTGTTTTAAAAGGCGGCTTCCTTGGAGAAGTTGTCGTTGCTAGTTCTCTTGTTGACATGTACTATAAACGTGGAAGCTCTGAAGATGCTTGCAAGCTTTTCAGTGAGCTTGGCATTTATGATACCATTTTACTCAATTCTATGATAACTGTATACTCCAACTGTGGAAAAATTGAATGTGCAAAACGAATATTTAGTACAATGTCCAATAAAAGCTTGGTCTCTTGGAATTCAATGATAGTTGCTTTGAGTCAGAATGGTTGTCCCGTTGAAGCATTGCATATATTCTGTGAGATGAATAAACTCAGCTTGAGGATGGATAAATTCACTCTTGCTACTGCCATCACTGCTTGTGCTAGTATGTCCTCCGTAGAATTGGGAGAACAAATTTTTGGTAGATCCCTCATTATTGGTCTTGAATCTAATCCCATACTTTCGACATCTCTTGTGGATTTGTACTGCAAGTGTGGTTTTGTTGAAAAAGGGCGAAAAATATTTGATGGAATGTTTATGCCAGATGAAGTTTCTTGGAACACAATGTTGATGGGGTATGCTACTAATGGCCATGGAAGTGAAGCATTGAGTTTATTTGACAAAATGAGAGACACCAGTGTTAGGCCATCTGATATCACATTCATTGCACTTCTATCAGCCTGTGACCACGGTGGATTGATTGATGAGGGGCGGAAATGGTTTCATGCAATGGAAGTGGAGTATGGATTAAAGCCTAGGATTGAGCACTACTCTTGCATGGTTGATCTTTTTGCTCGTGCTGGTTGCTTAGACGAAGCAATTAGTATCATAGAACACATGCCTTTCAATGCAAATGCAACAATGTGGTCATCAGTGTTGCGTGGTTGTGTGGCTTATGGGAATAAAACTCTTGGGAAGAAGGTGGCTGAGAGAATCATCGAGCTTGATCCTCAGAATTCGGCTGCCTACATTCAGCTTTCAGGAATATTAGCGGACTTTGGCGACTGGGAAAGATCAGGACTGGTGAGGAGTATCATGAGTGAGATGCAAATACAAAAATATCCTGGCTGTAGTTGGGCTGACTGTTGAACAAGTATTAAAGCAGTGGGCTAAAGGAAAAATCATCCTGTTGAAGTGTTACTCAGAAATTATTATCAACATGAAAAACGTAATACCATCTCTGGTTTAATGCTGGCCTCCTTGTTTTGCAGGAGGAAAGATGTGAATAGGCTGTAGGAACTACATAGTACGTATTGTAGTTCTGTTTTATGTCATCCCCACATGATTTTCGCTGATATTTAGGTTGAAAACAGTATTTTAGTCTTGGAAATATCTGCATTAAATGTAACGTTTATTATAGATACTTGTAATCAATCATTGCAAAAAATGAGATACAATGATACCATCAGCATGTAATTACCAGTTACCCCAGATAAGCTGAATCTGGAGGCATCGCACTCTGCCCAGCTTTGAAGTCCCTGCTGCCAACCCTTTGATGCTAATTTCTAGCCAACCAAATTATTGCTTAATATTAAGCTTGATTCTTGTGTTTTCTGAAAGTTATCAGAATTTCGGTGTAGCTTAGCTACCCCACTTCACCTTCAGATGGCTTTATGGAGGAAAAGTTTAAATGGGGTTTTAGTGAATAATAAAATAAACACAGGCCAAATGAAGCTGTTCCAAAGGACTGGCAGCAAGAAATGAATAGTTGATTGATGGGCCTGTCAGATCCATTGCAAGACCAAGCTAGAAGAAGCCCTTAGGTCAAATTTTCTCTAATTTTGTTGAAGATGGCCAACAGGTGACGTCCAGACCCAGCAGAGATCAGCTGGTTGGGCCATGCCCAAACATAACGACAATGTATCTCAGTTGCGCAAGCACATTTGCCAGTGTGGAGCTTGTTTCTCAGTCTCACCCTCCAACTTGAAATGGAGCCAGTAATTCCTCTCTCTATATATGTGCTTGTACATGCTTCTTTTCAGCTGCTTTGCTCAGATTTGTTTTCAACAACGTGAAGTTTTTTATAAAACATCTAAATGAATAAAGACAGATTAAGTAATGCTAGACTTGAAGACGATTAACTTATTGGACCTGAATGATACTTTAAGTTTCTCTCATTAAAGGTTTGTAATTAGTTACAATTTGTTAGTAATTTGATTCGTCCTGGTTTAAATTATGGCCAATTAAGATTTTATTTCATTCCCTCTCTGTAGCAATCTACCCAGCCCTCTTTTCTTTGTCTTATAGATCAGTTTTGTTTCTGTAAGGTTGTTTCTGCTGTTAATTATGATTGAAAATCACCAGATGATCTTTTCTTTTGTTTTGATTCAAATCTGTTAATAGGGAGACAACTCGTAGTGAATTTTCGTTCACTACTATTTTAGGGGCTTGTGCAAATACTTGTGATCTTCACCATGGGAAGCAAATACACGGGTTTATGATTAGAAATGGGTATAGAACAGATATTGTGGTAACTGGGGCTTTGGTAGACATGTATTCAAAGTGTAATTATATGAATTATGCCATCAAGGTTTTCCAAGAATCACCTTCACGGGATGTAGTTCTTTGGAATTCTCTGATTTTAGGCTGTTGTCACAATTGGAGGGGTGAAGAGGTTCTTGAATTATTTTAGTTGATGCAGCAGGAAGGTGTAAGGCCCGATTATATTACTCTGTATGGTGCTTTGATTGCTCGTGCATCTGTTGGTCTTGTTGATGTAGGAAAGCAGATTTTTGATTCACTGACCAATACATATTCTGTTATTCCTAGAATGGAGCATTATGAGTGCATACATGAGCTGTATAGTTGTAGAAAATGTATGGATGAGCTTGAGAAGTAAATTAGCTTGATGCCATTTGACCCAACCATCTTGATGCTAAGTAGAATATGTGGGGCTTGTGAAGACTATAAGCATCTGAAGTTGGGAAAGTGGGCATCTGACCTACTGATGAAATTGGACAATACGGTTCCATAGGAAATTGAGGTTGCAGGGAGAAACTAGCTGGAAATGCAGCAATAAAATTTTTGCATGCAAGTGTCTGCTTTTTAGCTACCTGTGAGGAGAAAATAGGTTCAGGTTAGTTTCCCCACTAAACAATTTGATTGCATTGAAGATATTAAACCTGTTTGGGCTCCACACTACTCAATTTACAAGGTAGTCATCTTAATTGCTCTTCTTCAGTCAATTTTCATGCTTCCAGTGGTTACTTTTCTATTATATGTTTTGACAGATCATGGAAGGTATTCTAGATCAGTATACTTCTGCTGGAAATGAGCAAGTCCTGAAAAGGTTGCTTGGATGGTTCGGTACTTATACAACTGTGTTAAAAATGTAATATTAAAGTATCCAACTGAAAGACATTGGTAATGTCTTAATAAAGTAACAAGCAGCATGAATGATGTGTAATACAATTTATTTATGATAAAAACATAGGTATAGTCCATTTAGGTTTTGCTCTTTTATTTTTTTTTGGGGTCAGGGTGGGGTGTGGGGTAAGGCATGTAGTCTAATTGGTTAGTTCTAGGATACTTGTTTAGTCACTTAGATGTCATCGGTCTTTTTGAATCATAAGAGATAATTCTTATTCAACATAAATTAGCCTTTTGATTGTTTATGAGTGTCCTCTGGTGTCATCAATCAAATAGATTTCTATTATTTGTTGTTTGTGATCAAGTGCATGCTTGACTATAGATTCCAATGAAGAATTTTGGGGGAAATGCAATTAAACCCCCCAAACTTTCATCTTGGTATGGATTAACTTTCTGAATTTTCAAATATTGTAAATTACTTTTTTAAACTTTAATAAATTGATAAATAACCCATATAGATTAAAAATAATCCCACTAAAATGTAATTTTGGTGTAGAAATACCTTTAATTTATCAAAATATACTTTAAAACTTCTAAAACTTTAACCATAATGTATCATTCTTAATTTAAAAAAGATAATGTCTTTTATATTGTTAATTCTCAAAGTTTAGGGGAGCGATTTGCAACATTTGAGAGTTTGGAAGGTAAATCTACACTAAAGTTAAAATTTAAGGGTGTTATTTATAATTTCCCTGAAGAATTATTTTTGTTCTGCTAATTTGAAGTTCAAAAACATCAAAAGTGTTGGCTTTTATTTTTGAGATACTCCTACATAGATTTTGTCAAAATTTTTATATTATCTTGGTGTGAATTGATGCTGTAATGTCTATATTATTATTAACTCCATCAGAGTGGAACCTTGGCTTCTGATGCCTTTCTGGCATATGCAGTTTATTATGAATGTGCACTGACAAATGATTTTAAGCATTCTGAGAGAGGCCGATCCAATGATCTACATGCTTCATTGTGTCATAGGATTTCAAAAGCAGTAAAGCTATCATGGATGGGGAACTAAGTTGACTCCTTTTGGTGCTGCTGTGGTACAGGTGTTTGGTTTATGCTTCTCAGTTTTCATTCATACAAAATAACTTGTGTTGCTGATTTATCTTGAAAGCAATGTGAACCCTTGTGATTATTTCTTTCTATGTTGACCTAGGAAACACTGGTTGGTTCTGTAAATGGTGAATGCCGGTGATAGGTATTACCAGCTGCTATAAAAGTAAAACATTAAATTCACATTCTTCTTTTTTAATGTTTGTATAGGAACTGAATCATTCTTGAAACTAGGAGATTTGATGTACTTTGAAGAGCCAGGTCAAGCTCCAGGTGTTTACATCATTCAATATGTATCAAGTTTGCTGGATTGGAAATCTGGGCAAGGTTTGATCAATGAAAATGTAGATCCTGTTGTTTCATGGGATCCTCATCTTTGAGTTACACTTATCTTTTCTACAAAGTAGTCTCTAAGCTATCAATGTGATATGAGCTTTTAATAACTGATCTTGTGCTTTCAAATTGCTTTATGATTATGGAGTAGTATTTCTCATAACTCACAACACACTTCCTTTTTCCATGATACTTAACTAATATTGAATGCTTTGAATGGTATTAAAAAGAATATGTCCAATTTATGTTAACGGAACCATAAAAGTATTTTAGCCAAGAGAACTAGTTTACATCTAAAATATTATCCGACTTTTCTTTCTTGTTTCTCGGTACATGGCAATATCTTAAACATGTTTGATTCTAGACTGCTGCAATTTTTATATCTTGAGCTGATAGTCTAATTGGGAATTTAGAGGATTTTTATTTTGTAGTGGTTTAGAAATTACTTTGTTTTTCTCCCCTGCCAATGCATGAGAAATCTTATAAGGCAGAAATTTCCTGAACTATTGTCCAATGAAGGTGGGGCAACTTATATGACTGAAGATGAATTCTCGATTTTCAACCAGGTGGAAAATTTTTATCAGATTTAATCAGACAATCGTGAGGCTTTTTCCTGACATTTCCCTCAGATTTTCTGCTCCTATTCATTTTATTCTATGTGGAAATTTTGCCTATGTTTTAGGATTAAGTTCAAGAGCCAGTAAATTTTGTTTTATAAGAAGCATGCATCTGGTAAATTCTAGTTGGTAAAGCATTCTGAGCTTAGATAATTAACTAGGGGCTAGGTTTTTGTTTCACAGTGAAATGTTTAATGTTGTGGTTGCAAGACCTAAAGGCAATAGGAACATGAAGCGCTGTATTATACTTGTCCTTTTTGATTGGTCAATATTTTCTGTTTCTATGTTTTTGATCCTTTAGGCTAAAGATTCTAGGATTCAAACCATTTATGGGCTATTCACTTGGGGGGAATGGAATTTCATTCCCACCCTATTCCTAATGGGGGACATATTACTTTGTTTTGTTGATTTTAGGACCCCGTAATAGGAATTCTTAAGAATCCCAATTACACAATATTATGCAACACAGATTCTGAACACCACCATATGTGGTGTTCTCTCGAGTGAAGGCCCATCTCATTTGCCGGATTTCAGCATGGTTCCTGAATAAACCTATGAGGAGCTATATGCAGAGATGTTCCTACTTTTTGGTGGTGTTCTCCCGAGCGAAGGCCCAACTTGTTTGCTGGGTTTTAACATGGTTCCTGAATAAACCTATGAGAAGCTATATGCAGAGATGTTCCTACTTTTTTATTTTGAAATTACCCTTACCCAAAATAAAAAAATTACCATACTTTGCCCTCTAAGTAAACAACTAGATCCTAAACAGAATGCAACATTTCAACCCATCCTCATTCGAAACCCTAATCACCTCCATCGCAACCCATCTCTCACATTCTCCATCAGCGAAATGCTAGGTAAGGTTGCTGCAAAACATCACGATGGTTAGCAAATCTTGTGAAGACCCTCTGAATCCAATGTGTTGCCATGGCAAACATCTGAAGGTAATGACTAGTTGCTGATATACCTTGTCCTCTCCATCTCAGTTGATAACCTTTTTGTCTTCTCCATTGCACTGCAATTTAAACGTGATCTCCATTCAGTAGCTTCCTTCAATTATGGCTAAGGTGAAAGTGGACGTTGGATTTGCTTACATGAATCGTGAGCACAACCAACACACTGATCCAGCCACGCTGCTTGCAGGCGATGGGGTGTTGCTTTGTCCTTTTAGGTGCTTTGTCCTTCTAGGGTTAGGATTTTGACAGTGGAAGAGCGGGTAGGATTTCGAAAGATGCAGAGGGTGAAAGGAATGTCAAACCATGTTGAACATATATTTTGTTTAATTTTTTTTATAATTAGGTAGGTGTATTTTTGTCATTTCATTTCTTATTCCTGACTTAATCCCTGTTTCATTTTGGTAAGTGAACAAAGAAATTATAATTCCGTTACATATTAGTAAACACCATAACAAATAATCTTATCTTATTACAACTTTATTCCATTACATGGTAATTGCAATTCCATTCCCCATATATTCTAATCATCCAAGTGAACACACCGTTAGTTTTTAGAATCATAAAATTGCATTGCCTTTCTTAGTCCTGTGGTCTCCCTACTGCTTATTTTGTAATCCTCCAAGGACTAAAGTATATTTCATTTCTTAGTACCATCAAAGCTGTCTACATTAAACTTACGTATGTCCAATTGGTCTTACCCAGGTGGTGCTGAGGCTGTATTAAATGGAAAATGTTTGGATTTACAAGCTGCAGGTATAGATAACTTCCTTATTTATTTTCCATCGTTAGGTCTATTTCTTGTGTTTTCATACAAGTTTTGATGTTTTAGATTAACTTAGTTGTTGATTTTTCTTTTTCAAACTTGTTATCATCTCCTCCACATATTATAGTTTTCTTGTATGAACCAAAATATTTTCCTATTTTACAGAGTCTGATATTGTTTGAACTTCTGCACTTTTATTCTTTGGTACAGGTATATTCCTGTCAGTTAAGCAATGGAGCTCTAATGACAAATTGGCCATCAAGCTACCGGTTAGTTAAAGAACAGAAGCTATCCAAGGTACCTGAGTTGTTCACCTCTACCTTCCTATTTCAAAACTGAGTCTTGGAAGTCATGCAAAATAATACAAATATCATGTTTAACTGAGAAGATAATTCTAAAATTTTCAGATGATGCTTCCATTCAGGCCATTCTTTATGGCCCTAATCTTCCTGCTGATCTAATTGATGGAGACTGTTACATTGAAACTGACTCAGCCGCTTCTCTATCTGACTGGCTAACTCAAATTCCCTGTGTCTAATTCTCAACTGGTCTCTCTTTGTCAAGATTCTGGAGATTCCATTTAATATTTTGACAAACTCTAACCAATCAATTACAATAGAAAAGTTTCCTGAGTCTGGTATTGATGCTGCCACTTACTAGCATGGTTCTGGTGAAAAATAGGAATGGTGAGACTATTGGTTTTGAACAATCAGGTGATGATCGCTCTTTAGTTTTCCATTGTGAATAAATTGGATAGCAAGGACAGGAGCATTTCCTTGTAGTCAAAAGGCTAAAATGGTTGTTATTTTTATACTAGTCTGAGCCATATAGTTCTGGCACTAGCCTAAAGCTTAGCTGTAGTTCAGGGTCATCTGATAGTGAATTCAACCAAGCAACTGGTTTTATATTGATGAATGGAATCAGAAAATATCTTCCTATTACTTTGTGAAAAAGGGGTTCTAGTAGGAACATTGTTATGATGCCCTTAAATAGCTTGAGGGATGAATCAAAATCATATGCTATTTATTTTGACATTCAAAGTTGAAGGTTTCACTCTGTTATAAGCTTCAATGCTTTGGAATAAAGTGAAGACCATGCACATGCCTTGCATCCTTCTCTTAGATGTAGAAGTTTCATTGAAGTTCAATGTGTGCTTTTTGACACTGCAGGTATGAGTAATTTGTTGGCATCTAAACCTTGTATAATAATCTAATGGTGCGTAATCAATATAATAGTGTCCGAACTCATTAAGGTTTCATTTGATTCATCTATTTTTCATTTTATTGGCGTTTTATTTTTATCTACTTGAATCTTTATGTTTGGTAAGATTAAGATATAAAAAAGATGAAAATATATTTTTTCAAAACTTTTCTCTTAAAAGTGAGTGAATTTTTATTTCTCAATTTTAACACTTTAATTATCATTTTCATTATAATTATGAAACAAAAACAGATATAATGCAGATAAAACAGTTTTTCAAAAGTCAAATTTTAAATAAATATAGGTTAAATATTGATGAAAAAAAGACAATGCAAATATACCCTAAAATGTTTTAACAACATTCATGAAATTACTGATATATCTCCGCCCTCTGCCCCCAAAACGTAGCAACAACAACTAACAAAAAAAAAAAAAAAAGAGAGAAGGATGAAATATAAAATATTCTGCCGAGATATTGTTCAAAGATCATCTGCACATTTTTTTATCATATGAACTTAGCACATCATATCTGCAAAAGCAGTTGTATCTCCTTCTTTTTTGTCTTACATAATGCGCTGCCTACATGCTTGAACTGGGTTTGCATATTGAAACTGCTATGCTGAATCAGCCAAACAAAGAAGGGTAGGTTGTACATATAAATGTTTCAAGGTATGTGTATGCCATGTTTGGATACAAATCAAGGATGGAAGGTGATGGGAAGGAATGTATAGGTGAGGAAAAAATTTATACTTTTTTATGGTGGAATATGAAAAGAATGAATGAAACTAATGGACAAGCCATTCCAGATCGTAAAAATTTGCTTTCTTCTTTAGAGGAAATTCCACCACCGTGGTCATGCGGAGGATATGCTACTGCATAGTCTTTCACCATATTCACGAGTCAAAAAAGGTTTACTGTAATAGTAGAAGGGACTTGCAGGAAGATGTAAAGATTGGAGCTTTCTAAGGTTTTGCCTAAGCAATTTGACATACCCTTTTGCACTGCCATATGTAAGTTTTATTTTGTGAAATTCTGCTTGTCTCCTGGAAAAGAGTGATGGAATAAATGTTGGTTGCGATATTGATATATCCTTTTATCACTACAATTTGTTCTACCAAGTTTTAACTAGTTGGTGTCTTGGTTTTGGAGATTGTTTATAATTTAGTTGTTCATTTGTTCTGGCTATTTTAGAGAAAGGGGAGGGAGACTTAAGCACCATACCTCAGTCTGGCTGTAGCCAATACGTTGTATGCCCCCTTTTTCAAAATTAATGTAATCCTTGATGGTGCTGCTCGACAAGAAGCGTGTCCTATGGAATTTGGCGTCAGTGCTGTCTTTATCAACGACACAACGATTGTCATCTTGTTGACAGCCATTTATTTGCTGCTTACTAAGTGGTCTCTATTGATTCTATTGATATAAAACTGGTGATGTGCTGCAAAAGCGTTATGTTTTCTGCAGATTCATCGTCCGCTTCCTATTTGAAGATTGCTCTTCAAACTTTCCTTTTTCTTAATAATATTTTTTTCTTATTCAGATGTAATTGTCAAACTTTTTACTCAATCTTGATACAGGACAACGGTTTAATTTTTAAAGATAGAAATAATATACGGATGTGAAAACTAAATTAAATTATAATAAGAATGCCAATAAAAAATATGTATATTTACTCTAACCTCCATGTTTTAATGCAGTTCTTTATATTTAATTGACTTCAGCTTTGACCCGATGAGTTGATAACCACCTCGTCCAATATCTTTGAATAGAGTTATCTGTGAAGCCATTGTATAATTTTTGGATGTACTTGAAGTGATACGAAGACAAAGGAGATAATGTGAGTATAGCTTCTTAAGATCTTGAAAGATAATAAAAAGACTTGATGACATTATACAATAGATAAAATTTGGATAGCTTTATACTATCAATGAAAAAATGGGATCACTTTACTCTAAAAAAATTTTTTTCTATTTAATAATTAATTATTTAATTGTTCAAAACCTTTCAAATAGTATTATTTATATAAAGATAAGATGAATATGGGTCTTGTGATGTAAATATAATCTAACGGCTAATAATAAATCTCTTAAAATAAAAGATATTAAATTTTTTTTTAAAATCTAATGTACTGCTTATAAAGATTTAAATTAATTCTTTAAAATTTTGATTTAAGAATATTTGACAAAAAAATATCTACCATCCTTTATGATTTGATTATCAATAATATTTTCTATCTTTTCTTTCTTTCCTCTTAAAGATGGAACATGTGGAAGAGGAAGAACTTTGGCTTACATGAAGAATCGGCATTTTAAGTATCTCAAATCTACTCTTGTGAACTTGAGGTGCGATTTCTTTGTATTTATTTCCCTTTTAATTGTTGCATGTATAGATCTGCGGTTGTTTTTGGAGGAAATTTTCAATCTTCCTTGTACCTCATATTATTGTGTTTTATCTGACAAGTTTATTGGAGAAGGTTTTCTTTTCTTTTCTCTTTTTTTTTTTCTTCTTCTTTTTTTGTTTGTTTGGGTGAAAGTTTATTGGGAAAGTTGCATGAGCAAGTAAGAGTATTGTGAACTTTCAGCAAGGTGGCTAGGAGTTGAATTTTATTTGTTATTTTTTCCGGTGTAAAACTTGTTCACTTTGTCAGATAGCAACCCCTGATTAGAGATGCCTATCATTTGTATTGTAAGCAAAGTTGTTTGGATGTATAAAGTGCAAATAACCAAACTTTTTGGATACACTGTCATTTCGATCCTCAATCCTCAGATGTATCCGAACTCATGTTTTAAAGAAGAATTATTTAGGATACCTGTCTTCCAATCCACCTTGTGCACTTGATACTTGGTAGGTGTTGATGGGTCAAAATAGTAAGAAATGTAGTGTTCCATAAGTAGAAATTGAAAGAAATGAGAGATGGAGTAAGCATGGAATAACGTGTGATTGAGAAGATAAATTAGATTCCATAACGTAATGTCATCTAGTGCACATTCATGCTCACATTTAATTATAGGAGTGATTTAATAAAAAAACTGCTAATATATTTAAGTAGTATTTGGTTTACAATTTGTTTTTATGTATAGGATATGACAAAATTTATCATGTCATATTTGGTTTACAAAATAGGTTTGATATTAGATAGAACTCCTTTATAGTGTGGACAATTTCAAGATTTTTGTTTCTTACATTTGGTGGTATAAAAATATCGAAACTAGATCAAATAAAATATCTCTACTAAACTCAAAACTAAAATGTCTTTTCAATCGTCACCTTAATACTACCTCACCACTACTACCATACAAACCAACATTGATGCCAATTTATTATTATCATCCTACCAATGCTACCTTTATTATTATCGCCATCGTCATCACCATTGACATTACTACCAATGCTTTAACCACCATCAATACATCAATACAACATTAATACCAATTTAGCATCACCTTATTGTTACTACTACACTAGTGCTACTGTTACCAATACTATTGCCACACAATACCATTGTTATGATTATTATTAGTACCTCAAAAACCTAAACACTATCACTACTGTTACACAATATCACTACTATGGATACCGAAATTTCATCACTATTGCAACTATTATAACTACTGTGATTACATTACTAATACCTCTATTGCACAACATCAACATCGATATTATCTCCACATAACTACCACATTCTCATCATCATAAAAACTACCAAGGGATTAATGTATGCTAGCATCTCTATAATGGTGTTATGTAAGTGGTGAGGAGTCAATAATATTCAATGGTGGCTTCTATTAGATGCACTATACAAAAGAGTGTTTCTTCCAATTTTCGTAGTAAATGAATAGAGTAAATTGCAAATGACTCTCCTTATTACCCTTATAAACTTCCTTTCAGTTAAGAAAATGTCAAGGTCAAAATTTAAAGGGTCAAAATCAAAATTCATGAAGGTTATTTATAACCTTTAGGGATTATCTACCAATCCATCAAAGTTAAAGATGTTACTTGCATTTTTTCTAATAAATATATATATATGTGTATAATCTATATTCCTAAATCATTTGATATACCAACATCCCTCCTGTTCCTAGACCATTCATTTAAATCATATTTATCACCTGAATAAAATTTTTAAACGTCAGTGAGTAGCAAGACCCATTACATAATCATTGTTAACAACGACATACAAATGTCAATCCATATGCAAGCTTACGTTTTCTAAATGCAACATCCAAGTATAATGTACCCACTTCGACAACCATTGACACATAATTAATTAATCGCAAATTAGGAATATTGTCTTTTTGAGGTTTATGTAATTTGATGGATATGAACAATTCACCTTTGAATATTATGCACCTATAAGGATCATCTTACACTCCCTCACCCGATATGTCTTATGAAGAAAGAGAGTGGTTTGTTTATCGCAATCATAGAGATCTATAATAATTAGGCTAGAGAGAGATAAAACTCGATTAAGAAAGTGGTTGTTCAATAATAGTGATAGTCTTTAATCAAGGAGGAATAAAAATAGTACTTGAAATTTAAACACAAAGATAAGAATGAACTATAAATTTGTCGCTATCATCTGATGTTGAAATTATAGTAGACATGTTTGTTAGACGAGGAGCTTGTAATCTTCTTGAACAATATTATGACTTGTACTAACTGAACAAAAGCACAGCTACCAGTAAGCTGGTAATGAGAGAAGGCATTTTGTTAATCAAAGTGCATCTCCCATTCGAATCGTAGTAGATGGGAGTCTTCAATTGCTGCCTCTTGGATGGGCTCTATAAGCCGTTTGAACAGTTGTCTGCAGTCTACAAATTCTAAACGTGTTCATACTCTTTATCAAATGAAATTAACACACGACTTCATAAAGCTCTAAAATGTAAGTCAAATGAGATTTCGAAGTCTTGTTTGTCTTTAGCAGGCCAGTTCTTCAAAATCACGTGAGTAAGATTTTATAGTCCTTTGGCTCGTGCTTTAGTAATCAATCCTCTGGAAGCTTGATTCCTATCATCTCCCTAGGATTGATGAAGATTTAGCCTCAAATCTTGCTAGCCTTAACCTTCTTGTTCAAGTACATAAGGAGATTGCAAAGGGTTATTTTAATAATTAGGTCTTTAACTCAATTTAATACTATAGACTAATATCTTGAGCTAGTGACATATTTTAAGAAATTGGTTCATTTAGGGATGTTTTAGGGAGATCTGACTTAGTAAGCTTAGGACAAGAATCGTCATACTGGATATTCCGCTCTTGACTTTACTTAATTATCTCATGCGTGAAAATTAAAGTTGAAAATGATTCTTTTAAGCCTATTTAGGATTTATTTGGACTTCATTTGGTCTTATTGGGCCTTAAAAAAATCAATTGTTTTTTAAGCTTCATAATAATGATAATAGGTTTTCTTTAGCTAACAAAAGCCTTAAACTTACTTGAGCCCATATCTGAACCCATGAAGGCTAAAGGAAAAGATAAGCTTCAATAAAAATACTCAATATCAACCATCCATCTTAAGGCCATTTGACAAATAAGATTAACGTTCAAACTCTATAAATAGGAGGTTTCTTTTGTCATTTAGGGAATTTAGAATGTTAGCAAGTTTAAGAAAAATACTAAAGCTCTACTGAAATTACTTTAGAGAGGATCAACCAAGTAATTCAATCAAGAACGATCAAGAACACAGAGTTTGATCTACTATCACACATGTGCATTCGAGATACCTAGTTTGCATGTTCTTCCTTCTACGCCTCTTCTTAATGACATCTCTTCACGTATCATTAGCTTAATAAGTCTCTTAGGTTGATTGGCACACTTATTGTAAGTGATCGGCCAGTTATATCAACCCCACCACATATTATTTGGTGACTCCACTAGGAAAGGAGAGACTTGACAAAATAGCACCAATACGTAAAAAGAGTGAAAATGATGGGCACGTTCATGAACACGAGAATTAACATGAGATGGTTGAGCAAACTTAAGTGACACAAGATACCGATTCACACGATTGTGCAAGCATCAGGAATTGTACAAGCCTCGGGAACCATGCAAGCACATAGAACTATGCAAAGATTTGACGCTATTCAAGTATATGGGGGCTATGCAAGCACTCAGGACTATGTAACCACTTGCTATTGATGATTTACCTATATTGTGTACAATATAGGAAGACACCCACATGATGAACCAAGTCTTTACCATTTTCATGTAATTCTTGCTAATCATGGTAGCTGTAACTGTCGCGAATGCTAGTGCATTACCTGTTATGACTTTACTCGCATTGACTATAACAACTACTGCTTTAGCAAACACTACTATATTGCTTCGGGTAAACCTATAGGCATCTGTTGCTATTGTCGTATCTACTGGTGCATCATTTGGGATGGTTGTATCTACAACAAGCGTACAAGTCTCAGGATCCATGCCTCCTACTATTGGCTCAGAAGATACTCAATAACCTAAATAAGTTGATCCAACCTAACAATAAGACCCTATGCACCTAGTGTAGCACTTGACCCCAGCTTACTAAACACCTACAATTGAGGAAGTAAGAAAACACCTTGGAGAGTCCTCCTTTTCAAGATGCAACCTATAGTCGCTAATGACTAACATAGTTGCACCTCTTAACCTCATACCAACGCACTAAATAGTAGCCAATCTTGTAATTACTACTTCATCTTATGTGATGAAGGAGGATATGGAGAAGTATATGAGGCAAATGTAAGCAGCACCTTCTACCAACGTTCTAAATTTAAAATTTCTTACTTATAGAGGATAATCAAGTGTAGCTAACAGTACCACTTGACAACCTTTTGTTGTTAAGTGATTGAAGTTTCTTATTGACAAGTACCTTCTAACTACCATAGTATAGCTATCATTGCTACTGTGGTACTCTATTAATGAGTATAATCATGATTAGCTAACATTGCCACTTGCTATTCCTAACTAATAATTTTTATGAAACAAAACTAGCATAGTTATCATTGCCACCTGATCTAGTGTAACTAACATTGCTACTAAAATCCTTATATATACAAATTTATCTAAGATCATTGTCCAGTGTTCCTCAATCATGAGATCAAAGTGATCTTAGCCATGATGGGTTAAAGTGATCTTACAACGGGCTTGGCATCCATAACGCCTTTTTGCAAAGTCGAGGTCGAAGCAACCTCATCTATGTATAGTTGAAGCAATCAAATCATGGTAGTTGTAGTCGCTTAATAGAAGTGTATGCTTTTAAGCACACAGCTAACACAATGCCCATTTCTATGACATTATTCATGAGATCAAAGTGATCTCAGCTATGATGGGTTGAAGCAATCCCATAGCAAGTTTGGCAGCTATAATGCCTTTTTACAAAGTCAAGGTCGAAGCGACCTTATCCATGAATGATTGAAGTAGTCATATCATAGTAGCTGTCATTGCTCAGTAGAAGCATATACTCCTGAGCACGCATCAAGTGTAATGTCTAATCTACAACATCACTCATAAGATCGAAGCACTCTCTGCTATAATGGGTCGAAGAGATCCCATAGCTAGCTTAGTAGCCATAATGCCTTTCCATAGAGTCGAGGTTGAAGTGATCTTATTAATGAATGACTAATGCAATCATATCATGGTAGCTACAATCACTTGAAAAAGGCATTTTCCTTTGAGTGCACAGTGGGTATAATACCCATTCAACAACATTATTCATGGGATTGAAGCGACCTCAACTGTTATGAGTCAAAGCAACTCCATAGCAAGTTTGGTAGCCATAATGCTTATCTTCAAAACTTAAGGTCAATGAGATCTCATCTATAAATGATTGAAGCAATCATATTATGGTAGCTATAGTCACTTTATGGAAGTATACACTGTTGAGCACATGGTAGGCATAATGCCTACTCTACGACATTATTCATGAGATCGAAGCAATCTTTGTAAGGATGGGTTAAAGTGATCCTATAGCACCCATAGCACCTTTTCATAAATCTTGCAATTGAAGGATCTCATCTATGTATGATTAAAGCAATCGCCTCATAATAGCTAATCTTGCTTTATAGAAGCATCCATCCCTAAGTACATGGTGAACATAATGCCTTCATGCGACTTCATGAAATCATAGGGCTAAAGCAACCTTAGTTGTGATGGATTGAAGCGATCTTACAGTTGGCTTGATAGCTATAACACCTCTTAGTCTAATGATGAGATTGGAAGCAATCTTAGACGTGAAGATTAAAAGTGAGTTTACAATAGGCTTTACAACTGTGATGCCATTTCCCTTGAAGCGATTTTGGCCTAATCATTTGATCAGAGCTAACATAGTTGTTAACAAAGTTAAAGAAACTCTATCACATTCTTTACTTGGTGATCCATGAAGTACTAGAGCAAGTGCAAAGGGATTAGCATGATAAGATGAGGTAGTACCCTTTGAATCATAAGTTGCTACCTCATCATGTTATGATGCACCATCAATTGTGGGAGAAGAACAATACTTCAACATGTCATACCACTTTTAAATAATGTATATCTTAGCATGATGACAATTCACGTAGCACTGGAACTTCTATATAAGGCTCTTGAATGTAAAACACACCTCTAATCATGCTACATAAAAACATGATCGAAAGCTTTCTTGAATGGCCTTGGTTCTTTAGTTTCTCTCATTCAACGTCCTCTTAGTACTCCGTAGTGATAGTCTCATACACTTGATGTGATTAATTGTTTACGAACACTTGATTTCCTCCTTACTTCTAAAATGTGGGTCTTATACTTATAAGACACTTGAGTGAAGTTGGTTCTCTTTGAGCAACCTACTTAGCTTGTTGATGATCTTGACATGCAAAATAGAGCTAAAGACTTTTGAAATGAACACTTACTATTGTAAATCTTGACACTTAAAGTGAGGTTGGAGCAACAATGATATGCTTCTTATTGATGGGCACATTCAAGTGAGGCATGGTACTCCAAAGTAAGCACTTACACTTGGGGAAAGTCTCGATAGCTGTCTCTTCTTAAGAATGCTCACAACCTTATTGGCGATACTCCTTAAAAACTAGTTCGCCTTAGCAATGTCTCTTTTCTTCACGGTGCTTGACCTTTGTTGAATTCCTACAAATAACTTCTTGAGCTATTGAACGCTGGCTTGGTATTCAATATTGATGAATGATGTCTGACTTAGTTGGATGTAGATTCCTTAGATGCATGACTCACTACCCGATTTTAAGGCAATGAAATCGGAAATTTGGGATAATATCAAGATTAACCATAAGCTTGTTGAATGTCCAAATATCAAGAATCTATAGTAACATCAAGGTTAATTAAAGGCTTGTATAATGTTGATGTTAGGAATTCGCAATAACGCCAAGGTTAACTGAAGGCTTATATAATGTTGACCTAAGGAGTCTATAGTAATGCCAAGGTTAATCAGGGGCTTATCTAATGTTGAAGTTAGGAATCCACGGTAAGCCAAAGTTAATGAGGGCTTGAATGAATTATTAGATTTTGGAAATCCAGGCTAACACTTAAAATTAACCATAGGCCCATCAAGATAATGAACCCTGGTCTCGAAGTGAGAAAGCACTAAGAGTTATCTTGCAATATATATATATATATATATATATATATATTTAAGAAAAATATATATAAAAAAAGTATGAGATTGAAAGTAAAATTTCTGCAAGAATATTTTAAGCAATGTAAATCGAACTCCAATGCAAATGTAAGGTGAAATAAAAAAAAAAAAAAAAAGAAGCCCAGATGTGTAATATGATAAATGAAGTTCATTTCAGCATTGAAAGTCAATTCAAAGTCCATATTCCAGGCTTAGGGACTTAGTGAAGGCATGTCAAGTGAAGAAAGAAAACAAACATGGTTTGACTTGTGAATCAACATGAGGAATCGAGTTAGAGCATAAGGATGAAATGTATCAAGAGACATTATAACCACACCATTAGACAAGCCGACATCACAGACATGTATAGACAAGGATGAAGAGAATTTGAATCACGAAATAACCCCATGGATAATTTCGAGTGAAAAGAAAAAGAAAAATTGTCAAATAAGTTCCATCATGATTACATACGCTACTTTCTTGAAAAGCTTGTACTTAAGAATATTTGATATTACATATTTCATGTCAAGTAGAAACCTATACGCTCTTACTGGTAAGCACAACTATGTAACTATGATTCTTGACGGTAAGAATCGAGCTTATCATCTCATCTAAAGTGCTATGTGAAGCATGTATTCATATAACACCATTAAGAATCTAAACGTAGTCGTCAATTGTGGCATTGTCGAAAGTTTGATTGTGCCTTTTTGTTCAGTATTTTTTTTTTTTAGCAACCAAATGTTTATATCACTTGCACAAGAATAATGAAGAAGGAAATAAGAACAAGGGATGAAGATTGAAAAAAAGAGGGGCGATGAGGGGGAGGGGATGGGGTGGGTAGTGGTGGTGAGAAAAAGAGCTCATGTGATGAAGAGAGGATTAGCAGCATTTGAGTAAAGGAATTATTGGAAACAAGTTCATGTGCCCCAATGAGAATTTTTTAATTTTTTTTAGTTCAGAATGTCATAACCACTTGTTTGTGTTTGATTTGAAAGCTATAGTTGTTGCTACTGTTCAAATTGTAGAGTTGCCATCGTAATATTCTACTGTTGGTACTTTTACGACCTAAGGTCACAATCTAGTGATAAAGTAAAGGCAAGGCGATCATAATAGGAAAAAAAAAAAGAAGAAAGAAAGAAAACGAATAGGAGTCAAGTGAAAAACAATATTTATAAATGTGTAAAAACAAAATAGTGAAGAAGAAGGGAAAGAGCTGAAGAAAGGACTTATTGTTGTAAAGGTTGTTGTTTATGTGGGTGAGGGTAGAGTCAATAAAGCGAGAATCTATAAATAGCGAAGTGAAAGAAATGTTTTGAAGATTTAGTTTTGAGATTTGATGAAAGTGAGTAGATTTGATAAAGTTTGAGTTATCTTTGGATATAAAGATATAACATATTTTAATCAATTAAGTAAGATTTGGAAAAGAAAGGAAAGATTTAGGAGCAGATATAGAAAAATCTATTTAGTTACTGAAGATGTGTTGCACAAAAATGAATAAAGATAACATTTGTTAGAGTCATGTTTCTCCATCTACTTAAAAAAAAAAAAAAAGAAGAAGAAGAATAAGAAGGATTAGATACACTACAATTCCACAATGGCAAGGATGTTTGGCTAGAAAAAAAAAAAAAAACTGTATCATATTGCAGGGGTATTGCCCCCTATACCTCCATACTATCTCCACGTAGGGTAATATAACTCTTGTGATCTTTGTAGGGGGCAAATGTGGTCTTTTCATTTCGCTTTGGAGCTCCACTCCACTTTACGAGAACATTACTTTGTTTATTAGTATGAATGATACACACATACATATACATATATATAACATAGCCAGATGGAATATTATAGAAGTTCCAGATTTCTATAAATGCTCTAATAGCTTTATTTATTTATTTATTTTTCTACCAATGCTCATAAAATAAGGAAGAAATACTGAAAGGAGCCACCATACATTAACTCTTTGCAATGGATGCGAATCAATGTCATGGGAGTAGTAAATCATTGCAAAGTGTGATACAAAGGCATTTCAAAATATGTGTTCTACGGCAACAAAAATGACTATTAGCATATCAAGCTTAGCTTGTCAATGATTTGAAAGATGTATTAATTCCATCGATATTATAAGTAATCAAGCAAGCAAAGTCAACATTCACTACATGTACATAACAGTTAAAGAAATAACTTTTAGAAATACCCTAAACCCCCTAGACTGTATCTAAGGGATTTTTTGTCAGGAGGCAAAATGTAAATGGTCATTTCAATAATTGGGCCTTTAACCTAATTTAATGCTATGAACTGATATCTTGAGCTAATGACAAAGCTTGGGAAATTGGTTTGTTTAGGGATATATTAGGGAGATCTGACTTTGTAAGCTTAGGATGAAGATCGTCAGACTAGATATTCCACTCTCGGATTAACTTGGTTATCTCGCGTGCAAAAGTAGACTTGAAAATGATTCTTTTGGGCCTATTTAGGCTTTATTCGAGCTTTATTTGGTCTTATTGGGCTTTAAGGAAGCTTAGTTGGTTTTTAAGCTTCATAATAATGATGATGAGCTTTCTTTAACTGATAAAATCCTTAAACAAACTTGGACCCATATTCAAGCCCATGAAGGTTAAAGGAGAGGATAAGCTTCAATAAAGGAATTCAATCTTAGTTATCTATCTTAAAGCCATCCGATGAATAAGATTAACCTCTAAACTTTATAAATAGGAGGCTTCTCTTCTCATTTGAGGAATTTAGAACATTGGCAAGCTTAAGACAAATACCAAAGCTTTGCTAAAATCACTTTAAAGAGGATTAAACAAGTAATTCAATCAAGAACGATTTAAGAACCATTCAAGAATGATCAAGAACATTAAGTTTGATCCACTGTCATATACATGCATCGAAGATATTGAGTTTACCTGTTCTTCCTCCTATGCTTCTTTTTAACGACATCTCTCCACATATCATTAGCTTAAGACATCTCTTAGGTCAACTTGTTGCATGTGATTGGCTAACTATGGCAACCCTACCACATAGAGATAATTCAAATGCATTAACTATGGTAGAAAATTCATCATAACCTAGCAACTTAAGGCTATATGTGTAATCATAATCTTCTTTATAATCTTGAATGGTCATTTGCTTTGGCTGACAAATTCCATGCTCTTACTCATAGAAATCATTCCTTCTTAAGATGTAACTACACTAAATCTTCAGATTAAAATATTATAAGCCACCTTCTTTTACTTCCTTATTCAACTACTTGGTTCATGTCCTTACAATATTAAACGTAGACGATATTTTACACATAGCATAATATGGTGATCTTCTAAATGCGGAGGACATAGATCAAAATCCTACTTCAATTCAATACTAATTTGATATCTCTTTACTATGCCCAATAAACTAAATCTTAAACCACTTATCTATTCTATGGCAGGTTTTTGTGCATGGTTACCCCTTTTTGATATTGTCTTTTCATGATCTTACATAAAACTTCTATAGGTTACTTGATGCTATATGTAGTAAATGTACAATTGTCTTTTTTTTTTTTTTTTTGTAGTCTTATATGAAACAAGCTTCACTATTTTTTCCCCCAACCAAGCTCGCTATTTACTATACTCTTCCTCTAACCCTTATGGACAATTTGATAACCTTTGCATACTCTTTCACATGCTTTAAGCAGAGTAGACAGTTGGACTTAGAGCCATACATGTTATGTGCATCAGTTATAGATTCAATCAATGGGCCATCTACTTTGTGAAATCTATGGTGATTGCTGTTTCCGGTGCTTATTAAAGAAGATACTCCGATCTCTTTAAGGCTTATCAGTAAAGGACCTTACGATCTCTTAAATTCTATTTCAAATCATATTCCTTCTTATTTTTAAGTGAGGTGTTGACACCTAGTTATATAGGTGTTGTGAATGGCCTCAATATATTAATTGATGTGATTCAAGTTTCTTGTATATTTAAATCTAAAAGTGGCCCAATTCTATGAGAATTGGTGTTAGAATATGTTGGAAGAAGTGTTTTGAAGAGTGAAAGTCAATACATTGAAGTTTGTGTGGAAGTTCGCATTCTATAAGTGCAACATACTTGAAAATACATAAACCCTTCCTAAGGGTATATAAGAGGTGTTTGCCTCATCAATTGTCTAATTGTTGATTCAAATATATATATAAAATAGGCATGTGTTGTTGAACAAAAATTGGTATTGGGCCAATAGTAGTAAAGTTGGGCTTGTTATGTGTGGAGTATAGGTTTTGCTACTATATACTACATGTTACATGAGTAGTAATAATAAGGAAGGGTAGTACGGTCTTTTTAGGCTCTTTTGAAATACAAAGAAATAAATAAGGGGGAGGGGAGAAATTAATTATGATTCCTTTTGGTTTACTCTATACTCATGGAAATAGAGTGGGGGAAGAAGATTGAGAGCTTGGAAAACCAACTCTGTTTGTAGAGAAGCTTCTATGGCATTTTTTCCTTCACATTCAACCCTAGAGAAGAACAATTCAAGGTAGTCTTCGATTTAATTGATGGACATTGTTGTGCTAAAATTTGATTGAACCCATGGATGTTCCAAATTGGCACTGCCTACAGGAAAACTAGTGTTGTAATGTACCTAGGAGCTAAGTTAATTACTAGGGCTTACTATAGGAAGTAGTAACTAAGTAAGTCCTCCGAAGTATCAAAAAAGAGGGAAAAGATAGGTTGGCAAACATAATATTTTCTGTAAAGCTACTCATAGGCTATGATGTACCCAAAAGGACAATGTTACTTAGTACTTCTCTTGATATTACATATAAGCTAATATTAAGATTCACTCACCACTAATCTCGAGTTACTTGGTAAGATTAGATAAGAGTGTGAGAAAGGGGATACACTCGAACAAAGGGATATCTCATAAGAACAAGAATATTTGTTAACTTGTAAGTGTATAAGATATTTGCAGCTATAGAATAAAGGACTATTTATAGTAAGTCTTTTAAGGCAACAATACAATAATGGAATACATAAAGGACAATGTAAGAAAGAAATTACTAGTATATATGAAAAGAGTAAATAAGACAAAGGACAAAAGGGAATATAGTATAAATATCAAAAAATAGGGGAAATGTGGTAGCCTGTCAATGGGTTTGTGCTTTTGGATCTTAGGGCACTGCAGCTAAGCTAAGTTGATGTTAGGGCTGTTATTTACAAACTATGCTTAGAGCTACCAAGGTGATTGAATGACATTGTAGTTCAATGGGCTAGAAGAGTAGAGCTTGGTGTATAATGTCTTTAGACTCGGTAGGTAGGCCTTAAGACTTAGCAAATTGGCTTTGGTACTTGGTAGGTCAGCAACTGGGTAAGAGCTCAAGTAGAGTACTAAGCTGTGTCCTTAAGGAATTCTTCCATAGCTCTTCCACGTATTGAAGCTCATTGTCGACAGGCTGATAAGAAAGAACCTTTCTTATATGGGATTGTAAGCTTCAGAGGCGAACATAAGTGAGAGGTTCGAAGATTAGCAATCCATCATGTTGTAACTTTGAGATAAATGGAGAAATGCTTGTATTTTTACTACATTGAGTTGCATAACTAAGGAGTACAACTGAATCAGGTTGGACAAGTACAATTCAATGTAGATTAGTCAGGGCTTGTAGAGTTTTAGTCTAAGTCTATTGGAAATTGGAGTGGAGAGGTATGTCAAAGTGAGGAATCGATGAATTGATGAGAAAAACTTAAAAAAAAAAAAAGAAAGAAAAAATTTGAAGAATTAAAAAAAAAAAAAGCAATTGTGGTGATTAGATGTTATTAACAGACGATGACGAGAATGGATATAAGAATCAAACAGGTGGAGAATGAGACAAAAGATTTTGGTGAACAATAAAAAGCAATCAATACAAAAGATTTACCATGAGCTACAACATCATATTGCATAACTGGAAAAGCAAAACAAAGCTACTAATATGCAACTTAATGAAATTGATAAAAGAATGATGAATTTAGAAACAATATTATGTGACCTCTGAAGTGATCACCAAAAGTCACTATAAGTAAAGGAGTGAGAATCAAGCTTATCTGGTGGTGGAATAACAAATGGGATCTATCTACAAGGAGAGACAAGGAGAAAATATGACCAAAATATTGGAAGTGAGGGTGCAAGTCTTGTGTTTAGTTGAGTTGTGACTAGTAGAGATGACATTTGAAGGAGTGGCAAAACTGTTTTAGTTGTTTCAACTGATCTTGCTTCACCAATCTTTGATGGAACATATCCAATGAAATTGATAACACTCATAGATTAGTATTTTGAAGCCAATAAAGTAGTAGAGGAACAAAGAGCGATAGCTGTGGGTACATTTTCGCATTGGAAAACTATTTATTGGTTTAAGATGTTGAAAAAGAAAAACCTTAGCTTGATTGATAAACTCCAAAGGAAGAATTAATGTTGCGATATGGTATCCAATTCTTTAGAAATCTATATGAATGTTTGTCCACTCTTAAGCAAACCACTACAATAGCAAAGTACTTAGAGGAGTTTGACGCACTAGCTTCTCAAGTTCCACCGATGATGGAGCTACAAGCATTATGATATTTTTGGGGAAGATTATATGACAACATTTGTTTGAGATTGTATACTTTAGGTCCTGTTTCGATTACACAGGCTGTGAAAATGGCAGTTAATGTTGAGTAAGAATTTCTTCATGCGATATTTTTATCTACCTAAGATGTTAGGAATATAATGTACAAAGGATATAGAAATGAAGGAATTTCTCCTTGAGCTAATCATTACAGTAAATTTGCCATCCCTTCAGCTTTGATATGAATAGTTTAGGTGCAACTAAATACGGTGCTAACTCTACAATTGCCATGTTGATCCAACAGAAACACAATCGAGAATAATCATACAAATATAGTAGCACCAACAATTATAAATATGCAAGTAAATACGAGCTGTTCAATGCTCAATAAAAGAGAACAGAATTTTACAACAAATATTAGTACACCTACTGGAACTAAAGGAAATGGGAGGGGACCTAAGCTGATGGCTTACTAAGAGTACCAAGAAAAAACGAAATAAAGGCCTATGTTTCAAGTGTGATTAGGCTTATTCACCTAGGCATTGATGCCTAAATAAATCCTTATGCATAATGCTTCTTGAGGATGAATCCAACAGGTTGGATGAATCATAAGTTTAAATAGATTAGCCCATGATAAGGTAACTATGTGGATTAGGTTGATGTAGAGTTGTCAAAATTGGCCTTCTATGGGTTGAATGGTCCTAACACATTCAAATTTTACTATATAATACCTGGAAGCATTTTTTGTTGTTAATTGATAATGACACAAGTGATAATTTCATTTCTATTGCCTTATTTTCATATTTATTACTACAAAAAGGGGAAACCATGCTATTTTATGTTAAATTGGGTGATGGGCAGAAAATATACTCTAGTGGAGTATGTGGTGGAGTAAAAATTTTAGTAGATTCATATGAGATTTTAGTAGACTGCTATGTGCTGGACTTAAGTGGATTTGATGTCATTTTAGGAGTTGCTTGGTTGAAAATGTTGGGAGAAATGAAAGTTGATTGTGCTTCCATGGTCATGAAAATTTTGCATGATGAAACTAAATTTATTTTGAGTGAAGGTCCTTCTTTGGAAAAATCCAACATATCTCTTAAAATGTTGAAAAGCTTGGATGATTGTGAATTTTTTAGCATCTTGTGGGATGAGGAAATACTTCATTGTATGGTTGAAGGGAAAGAAGAGTTGACTGCCATATCTACATTATTGGTTAAATCTGTTGATGTTTTTGACGAAATTAAAGAGTTGTCTCCCTTCTGGGTGCATGATCATAAGATAGTATTAAAAAGATTGTGTTGGCCTAATCAATGTGCAATCTTATAGTTATGTTTAGGTTTAGAAAGATGAAATAGAGCATTTAGTAGCTAATACATTACGTATGGAAATAATTAGGGATAGTTCTAGTCTTTTCTCCAGTTTGGTTATCTTAGTTAAAAAAAGGATGGCCTTTGGAGATTCTATATGAATTATAGAGCCTTAAATAAAGCTACTGTGCTTGATAAATAATCCTCTTCCAATCATTAATGTGTTGCTTAACAAGTTATGTGAGGATTTAATGTTATCCAAAATTGATTTACATTTTGGGTATCACCATACTAGTGTTCTAACAGATGATATTCCAAAGATGGCATCCTGAACTCACCAGAATCACTATGAATTTCTAATCATGCCATTTGGTTAACTAATGCTCCACTTACATTCTACTATATCATGAATGACATCTTTAACCCATATTTGGGTAAGTTCGTTCTAGTCTTTTTTGATAATATACTAGTTTATTACCCTTCACTAAAAGATTAAGTAGTTCATATATGCATTGTGTTACAATTGCTTCATAATCATAAATTTTATGCTAATAGGAAGAAATGCTTTTTGGCAAGGCTTCCCTGGAATATTTGGGTCACATTATTTTTGCATATGGGGTAAGCATGGATCCTTCTAAAGTTCATGTAGTTCTGGATTGGCCCCTCCCAAAAACTTTAAAGGGGTTATGTGGTTTTCTTGGGTTGTTAGATTATTATTGGAAATTTATTAAAGATTATGTGGAAATTGCAAGCCATTGACAAAATTGTTGAAGAAATTTCTTTTTCATGATTCGAGGAGGCTATGACTTGATTCCATTCTCTTCAAAAGGCTTTAGTACACACTTTATTTTTTTTTTCCTAAGATTCACACAATCGTTCTAAATTGAGTGCAATGCTTCTAGGTGTGGATTAAGTATTGTTTTGATGCAAAATCAATGACCAATAGCTCATTAGAGTAAGGCACTTTTTGACAAGACCCTTAGCAAATGTACTTACGAGCACAAATTAATGGCTTTAGTTCTTGCAATTAACCATTGGTAGCCTTATTTGCTGGGTCATTGTTTTCACAGTGATTACAATTCAAAAGAGTTGAAAAAACTACTTCCTCAACTCATCACCACTCTTAATTAGCATCGTTGATTAGCAAAACTATTCGGTTATGACTTCGACATTCAATATAAATGTGCGGCCTTCTAATAGTGCAGTGAATGCACTATCATGAGAATTTGAAGATTTGAATATGGTTGGAATTTTTAGACCTACTTAGACAAATTTAGCTAAGATTCATAAAGATGTAGTTGTTGATGATGTTTTGGCTTCTAAGATCAAACTTTTGAGAGACGGGAAAGATGCTCGCGATGGTTTTTGTTTAACCAATAACATCTTGTATTATCATGATAGGATGGTTATTCTTACTCGATCTAAATAGGTACAATTATTTTTACATGAGTTTTGTTCCTCCCTTATGGGAGATCATGTTGGCTATGTCAGGACATAAAGGCGATTAGCATCTCACATATTTTGATTTGGTATGAGGAAGGATATTTGTCACTTTGTTACTTTGTGTACAGTATGTCAGAGAAATAAAACTCAAAATCTCTCATCTATAGGCCTCCTTAATCCCTATCCTATTCCCTGAGCTATTTGGGGGGATATTTCAATGGATTTCATCACAAGGTTACCTAATCAAAAGGTTATGACGTTATTTGTGTGGTGATTGACCATTTTTAAAGTATACCCATTTTCTCGTTTTAAAGCATCCTTACAATGTTAAGTTGGTGGCAATGCTGTTCATGAATAAGATTATACGACCTCATGGTCTCCTTAGGACTACTATGACTGATGAGGATTATTACTTACGAGTAGTTTTTAGCAAAAATTATTTGTTTTATATGGCACTTAATTACAATTGGTATGAACTATCATCCTGAAACGAACAATTAAATTGAAAATTTGAATAGAAGCTTGGAATGTTATTTGCTTTGGTTTGCATTTGAGTGTCAAAATTCTTGGTCTACATAGATTACATGGGCTAAGTTCTTATATAATACATCTTATCATTCCTTAGTAGGTATGAGACCATTGAGATCATTTATGGCCGTAGTCCTCATACTTTACCCGTTTATTTGTTTAATGAGGTAGCAAATCCATTGGTGCAAGTTGCTTTTCATTCTCGTAGTGAGATTCTATTATGGCTGCAAGCTAATTTAGAGAGAGCATAACTTCAACTATGTTCTAATGCAAATAAGCATTCCCAAGATGTGGAATTTCAAGTTGGAGATTGGATATTCTTACGGCTTTTGTTACGCCCTGAAGTCACAGAGTCATAACAGTCCTACCGTATAAAGCATTTTATGATAGTAACTGACCTCACAGTGCCTACCATAGACATGATCTACACAAGACGCCGACGACTTTTTGCTTTGAAGTAAACAGTCCTATTAACATTTAAACTACAATTATGATAAATATTATAAATTTCTAATAAACATATATAATTATATGTAAGTCCACAGAGCTTCCCAGGAAGTTTTACATAAACACAACAGTTCACTAAATTAAATAATAACTATCAGTCCTTCATCCTTAACTACAAAGATACTCTAGCTACACATCATTACTAAGTAGATTGGTCCTCACACCCCCAGCTTCAAAAAGACTAACCTCTAGGTAATTGTAAAGTAGCATTCTACTTGAATCATTCAAAGATCAAAACCTGCAAAAGGATCTATAAGGGTATGGGCAACTACAGCTCAGTAAGTTGAATTGGAGACTCATGAATGTATACAAGCATAAACAAGATTATCAATCAATTATTTGATGCAATGTAACAATCAAGTGTCATCGTACAATGTAGTCCGATCCGTTGTGAAATTAGAGAAATTTCGCTCGCTCTAATTCGAGTTGAGGAGTTCCATGTTATGCAGCAGCTCACAACCAAACCTAAGCTTGTGCAATGGAGACCTCGCTCCTCCCGCGACTACCTTCGAACCATTGACTTCACCTTCACCACGACCTCCTCTCCTGTCACTTAGTTCGACTGAGGATGAAGAAGAGACCATTTTGCAATCCTGCGTTATCCCTTTCGAAGGGGTCAGTATTTGGTTGGAAAATCCTATGATCCCCTAACGGGTTGCAATGCATGACATTTTTGGTTCTTAGAGTCGAGTAAGATTAAATTTCATTTAGGGTGTTCAAACAATTTCACACCAATTCAATCAATCATAAAATCACTCACATTATAAATCCAGCACGAATTCAAATACATCAAACACATGCGTAAACTACTTACAATCATAACCATATACAATCCTAAGTCTCTGAGTACCACACAATAGTACTCTATTACAATAAGTAATAATCCAACTTACTTGGAATTTTCTCAATTGCTCGATCCCTCAATCGATCGATCCCTTAATCGCAAGTCGATTCGTCTCTGGGTGTCCTATAATACAAATAGGTCTTTTTAGTACTTATACTTTAAGGATTTATATTCTAAGTCATAATTTAACTCATTTTTCATGTATACCTATAACATACTAATGATTCGTTGTACTCTACTTCGGGGTTTGAATCTTAAATTAGCTTTTAATTTTGATTCCTAAGTTTTAAATATGCTCGAATCCTAATGTGACATTAATCACATTAAGCTCGAGTATTCAAATATCCTATTGGGTCTTAATTCAATATTCTAAACTGTTTGGTACAAGCTAACCCTAATTGAGGTATCGGATTTATTCTCGATATGAGAAAATCTTACATTTTGAGACATTTACTTAAAATTAAATGTTATTTTAGATTTATTATTTTTCTGATTTCTATTATAATATTATCTAAATAATCCTAATTTTTTAGATTTATTAATTTTCAATTTCACATATTACTAATTTCTTACATTAACTACCTAATTTCCTAATTTAACCATACTTAATACTCCAAAGGCTAGGATTGGTTTCCACATCAGAGATTAGCATCCCTAAACATCTAATTACTAACTAAATCAATAATTAGTATCTTAATCACCTAATTAACCCAAAATTACCCAATTTTTCCATCATTTTAGGGTTAAAAATTAACTTAAAAATTTCAAAAATTAATTTTAAAAAAATGGCTTCATAGAATTGTTCTATATCACATGAGCATCTTATAGAAAAAAATTAAGCTCCAAACTACACTCCTAAGCCTATTTATTTCAAGTTCTAATCATGCTCGGTTTTGTTCAATTTGTTAAGAACCCTATATTTCCAGACGCAATTAAACTAAATCACTATTTTTCCTTAAATTTAAATACAATAAAACCTCATAATAACAAGTTTCATAATTTTCTAGACAAAATAACTAATTTTATTAAATTATACAAAATCGGGACAATTATGGGACTCACCCGGTTCGATGCCTTCTGGCTGTCCAAACCCGGTTCAAGGTTGTCGGCTGAGCTAGACGGTGGCTCTAGAGTGGGGTGGTGGTGGTGGTGGTGGTGGTGGCTTGATCCCAGGTGGTGGTGAGGTGTGGGTTTGGCTTACTTGCCCTATCTGCACAGTTTTCTTTTCTTTTTTTTTCTGGATTTTCTCTTAAATTTTTAAGTCTCTCAATTTTTTTTTGATTCCTCACTGCCCAAATGAGTTTTGAAAATTTTTCCTCTATTTATAGACGATTTTGGTAATTATTATGCATTAATTAGACACGACTTTGCCCAATTTCCTTAATTTTTGGCTTTTGTATTGTCTAATTCTAATTGGTTGATTTTTATTTTGCAGATCCTGACCTGCCACGACTAGATTTGAATCATTCTATTCTCTTTTGATTTTTTTCTGATTTTTTCATAATTAATTTATAATTTTCTTTAATTATTTACTTAGTTTTTGGCTAATTTAGGTAATTTCGCATATTTTTATCTACACATAAATACATGTGGAGTACATGTGAACATTCTTAATTATTATTTAGGTCATTCTAAAATTTTTAGTATACATATAATCTATCTCTAGTAATTTATTAGTTATTAGATTATACTTTTCGCCTTTTTGGTAATTAGTAATTATTATGGTTAAAATTTGAAAATTTTATAGTTTCCTATTTTATTACTTATTTTCTTAAATTCAAGTTTACGGGGTCATTCTTACTAATATTTCTCTCAATAGTTTATAATTTGGGTTTGATCGGATCCTTTAACCGATCGCCCTTAACTTTGAGTTCTAAGTTCAATCTTACGGCTACTTGGCTTAGCTTTAGGGCTTACAGCTTTGACCTTCTTTGAGTCCTAAGTTGGGCATTAAAGCTAATTCCAAGTTAGAGCCTCGTAACTATGGGCCTTTTCAAATTTAGGCTCGTTTTGATAATGTGGTGTACAAGTTGAAATTACATAATGGTTGTTGTCTTCATTCGGTTTTCCATGTATCCCTACCCAAAAAATCCCATGGCTCTTTTCCAAATTTACATGACTTATCTACTGGATTTTTCTTCTAATGATCTCCTTGAGCTACATTATCCTTTTCAAGTTTTGAGATGTCGCTTCATTACTTGAGATGGTTTTGAGATCCCTCAAGTGTTAGTGTGCTGGGTTAGTTGTTTGGATAAGGTAGATTCTTGGGTGGATGTGTAAGAGTTGTAATTGCTATTTCTAAAATTTGTCCTTAAGGATAAGGACAATCTTGAAGGGGGAGGTATTTCAATATACTCGAAAGTATAGGAACCTTTGCTAAGGGTATATAAGAGGCACTTGCCTCTTTAGTTGTCTAATTGTTGATTTAAGTATATACATAGAGATAGCAGGTGATAGGGATCATGGACTAATCACGCTCTCCCGAGCTTGAAGGCTTGCTTAGATGGTTCCTCGAGCTATCCGAGGTGAGTTGAATGGCGAGGAGTAGCTCATTCCTTAGTTCGACCTATAAAGTTACTTCACTCTTCACATCATCTAAGAAACTGCCAAGATGATCAGCTGACATGTTGAGTTGACCTCTACACAACACCTCTATCTAAGTATCAAATCAAAATATTACTGACTTGATCCATGCTGAAGCTAAGTTGACAACTAGCAAGAGTTGACCACTCAAGGTCAACTCGACAATAAGCTACCTCTTGAACTAATCCTTTCCCAGTTTCGAGCTATCGAACTGTTAACGCTGACACTTACCTAATCAAAACCTACCCTTACTTGGCTAGCAATGTCATTGGAACTATAGAATGAGCAAATAATGCACGTACTACCTTTTTATGACATCCGTACTATCCTTTTTGCCATCGGATATTCTTTTTGCCTAATTATAATGTTGCCCCTGTAAAATATTCCCCTTTCCTTTATTATTAGGAATCCTTTTTTGTAATTTATTGTAACATAGGATTTACCTTAATTGGGTCATATAAATACTTGTATATTTGTAATAGTCGCAACAAAAGAAAGAAAATACAATCTTGATTTTTCATACACATTTTTGTGAGCTAAGTGTTTTCCTTGCTTACTCAATTACTCTTATCTAGCCCATTAAGCATAGACCAATAGCGAGTGACCTTCGACAACACCTGTGCATCATATTTAGTACGACCCAAGCTCGTATGAGGCATTAGTGCATCGTATCCTTTGTCGGTGTACAAGGACCCTGCTCAACCTTCAACTTTTATTTACCCTTCAAATCGTCTTAAGGCTTAGACCCACCCCTTTGGTTCATGCAATAGCGTATGTCATGTGTTCATCTATATCGAACCATATCATCTTGGTATTAGAGCTTAGCTATGTTTGAAACTAGTTTATGTTACTTTGTTCTCTGAGTAAATTGTTACTGCTTTTGTGTGTTAGAAGTTCTATTGTTAACATAGGAGTTTGGTAAGTGAATAGTGTTGGAGAAATTCTGTGCTCTGTTTCCCATGTTTCTTGTGTGCAAAAATAGAGTGTGAGTGTTTGCTTGTTTATTGTATGTAATTGTCATAATGGTGGGGGTATTAGTTATTATTTTGTTGTCATTATTCACGGATCAAACTTTAAAGTGGTACTTTAACCATCAATCTTGTGAGTTAGCTAACAATGTTAGATTTAAGTGTTTAAGAAACTCTAAGTAACTAAGAGAGTGATGCTTAGAATGGTTAAGGTCAATAAGGAAGCTTCACACCCTAGTTAATGGGTAACCAACTAGACAGGTTCATTGACCTAGTAGCTAGTTTAGTGATTGTTATCAATGCAGATATGTAACAAGCTACAAGTAGCCTAAATAGAGGACGTAAACAACCTTAGAGAGGCAATGGCCAATTTAGTTGAGTTAATGCCTTAGTTCAATAACCTTGAGCTGGAAGAGTAGATAAGGTTGCTAGATGCAAACTAGCACCCGATGAAATCAAAGAAGAAAAAGAGGAAGAAGGTGATGAAGTGGAGGAATACTACAAACCAGAAGAGAAAAATGTTCGAGCCCTTAAGGTTAAAGGGTTAAGGATTCATATTCTAAGCTTTTCTAAGAGTGGTAACGTCGAGGACTACAGGGATTGAATAGATAAGATTGAGAAGCAATTTGAATGGCACGAAGTATTAGATAATGCACAAGTTAGACTTGCTATGTTGGAGTTTATTGGTTATGTAACCCTATAGTGGAAGAACATGAAGCTACCTGAAGAAAGAAGGAGAATGTGAAGTTAGGAGTTGAGATGAGATGCAGACGATCATGAGGAGAAGGTTTGTTTCAAGCTACTATTGGCATGATGCCTTCAAAAGATTACAAGAGCTAAGGCAAAGAGGATCGACTATTGATAGCTATGTAAAGGAATTTTAGATGTTAATGATTCGATACGAAGTTATTAAGCCTAAAGACCGAACTATATCTTGGTTCATTGATGGATTGAAGTATGAGATTGAAGATATTCTAGAAACCTTAGATATTAGATAACTTGATGGCATTATTCGAGTCGCTAAGAGGCTAGAAAGGCACCGATCAGGAAGATCCTAACCCCCTATCATTCAGCCCAGCAGTAGTTGATCTGTTCTGAGCAAACTTGTGCAGTCGAAACCAAGTAAGGTTGCTAAGACCCGACTTGCTCAAACTACCTTGAATAGAGGAGAAGGAGATACTAAAGAAGTTCAAGAAAGGTTAGAGCTTAGGATGAAAGACTGGTGAGATCAAGTGTTTCAAATGTTAAGGATTTGGACACATGGTTGCCTAGTGTTTAAATAGAAGAACCATGGTGATCTAAGGTGAAGTGCTGACTGTTGAGGTCGATAGTATTGATGAGGAAGTAGAAGACTCGAAAGAAACTAGGAAAACCAAATTGTTCGAGGAAGAGGAAGTCATTTATAGCAAGGAAGGTAATTTTATGCTAGCTACTCTAGTGTTGAGGAAGATAATGAGTCTAAGTCATGTGCCTGAAAATGAGCAGAGAGAGAATCTTTTCTACATTAGATTCAAGGTGAATAGGTCATTGTGTGCCCTGATTGTTGATAATAGGAGTTGCACTAACGCAGCCTTTGTTTTCATGGTCTATCCAACAATTGAAGTTGTCGATCAAGCCTCACCTAAATCCTTATAAGCTACATTGGCTTAGTGATAAGAGAGCCTTGTAAGTGAACAAACAAGTATTAGTGCCAATCTGTATTGGCAACTATTGAGATGAAGTGTTCTGTGAAGTGTTACCTATGAGTGCGTCCTACATCTTACTTGGATGATAGTAGATGTTCGACTAAACCGTAATATATGATGGAAGGAGAAATACATTCCCTAGAACACAAGGGTAGAAAGGTGAAGTTGAGCCCTATGAGTGCCGAGCAAGTAAAAGTCATATAGACCCAATTGAGCCGAGTCTTGAAGAAAGAGGCTTTGGTGATGAATTGAGCTGAGCTAAAAAGAGAGATGGAACTCAAAGAGCTGACCTCTCTATTGGTCAAAAGGTTGCTAGAGATGAGATTCGAGGAGGGAATGGTTCCTTCTGAGGTGAAAACTATCTTGGATGAGTTCGCTGACCTATTTCCAAGTAAGCTGTTGGAAGGCTTGCCTCCTATTCGAGGTGTAGAACATGAGATTGACTAGTAGCCAGGAGTTGCAATGCTAAACAAGCCTACTTATAAGTTGAACCTTGAATAGACTACCGAGTTATAGAGATAAGTAGATGAGTTGATGAAAAAAAGGGTACGTAGGAGAATCCCTTAGCCCCTGTGTCGTACCAATCTTGTTGGTACCTAAGAATGATAGGTCATACAGAATGTCATGCCCCAAATAGAAAGAGTCATAACAGTCTCGTCATGTAAACTAACCTAAGATAGAAGCTAACCTCATAGTTGCTAATGTAGATACAGTTTACATAAGGTATATACAACTCAACTAGCTTGAAACGTTTGTTCTGACACCTGTTAATAACCAAACCTGTGGTAGAGATTTACAAAATACTTGTTCTATACAACTTGTTGTCTAATACCACATTAGTATTTACACAATCGTTTTACATTTAAAGGTAAAGTTTACAATCAAAGTTTATTAAAAACCACAGGTTTTGCAGTTTATATACATTAAGTTAGGAAACCAGTAAGCTCCTAAAGAATACCCAATTAGTTTCCTTAAAAACTCAAAAACAAAGTCAAAAGCCTAGGTTCATTTGATTCCTCGATCCTTACTTTCCCAAACAGTAGCATACTAACCTGGGAACAGTAGTATCTAAACATCCTAACCTTACTCAACACCTGTAAAAGAGTTTATAGAGATGTGAGCACAACTAGCTCAGTAAGTAGGACGGAGTCAGAAGAGTACTGTATAAGCATAAATAAAGTTAATAATTATGATGAAATGCAATGCAATCAATTAAATGAAACATCACACAATGTTATCCGATTCACTGTTAGGTTAGAGAAATTACATTCGCTCCAACCTAGATTAAAGAGTTTCATCTCGACTTAAGTCAGACCAAACCAGGGCTTGGTTATTACTTGGATTAAAGAATTTTTATAGACTTCTAAAAATATAGAGAATTCAGTTATTACTTAGTTTTAAGTTTTTGACTTATCGCCTATATACTTGTATTTACAATTTTACCCCTAAATTACTCAATTATGATTCTTTTTACATTAAATTAATTTCAATCTGACTTAATACTATTATTATTTACTATAGATGAACACATGTCCATTTCATTAATAAATTTCATAATTTCCTATTAAATTCGTTGTTTCAACCTATTTTTAAGTTATTTTTTGGCAAAAAAAATGCAATAAATATAAAATATTTTCAAATCAAAATTCGAGCTACATAACAATTATCTATATATCATGAGCATCTTACATAAAAATTTTCAGCTAGAAATAATATCATTTAGTCTATTTATTTTATAATTCTAAATTTGGATAAACAGTAGATTTCTTAAGGAAGTCTATTAAATATTACGAATTTTTTAAAAATAAAAATATCACATAAAAACATGTTCAAAATAACCTAAGTACAATTTTTTTCATAATTTTCTAGGTAGATTTATTATTATTTTTTTATAAATTATTGAAAAATAGGGCAAGAATTTGACCTTGTTCTTCTTGGTATCTTCGGCAACCCTGGGGCGGGGGGGTGTCGAACGGCCTAGATGCGGCCTGGACTAGTGGTGGTCATCTGAGTCTGGCACGGTTGTGGCATGGTGGTTCCCTTGTTTTTTATATTTTCTTTTTAATTTCCTCCAAGTTTTTGTAAATTTTTCTTTCAAGTGGTTTTAATTTGTAAAGTTGTGTAATGTTGCAATGAAGTCTATTTATGCTTATGGAGTCGATTTCTGCCCCCTTTTGATTTTTTTCTTATTTTTTTTTTCTTTAGTTTTTCTTCATAAAAGTAAGTAAGAGGTGTTCATTTGTTAAGAATTTACTTTTGATTGATTGCAATCTGTTGTTGGAGTTGTGCCGTAGTGATTCTCCAGCAATTCCAGCTACATTTGAAGTTTATAGGATAGGATTTACAATTATTTAAGTATTTTAAATATATTTAATTAATATTTAGTTATTTAGTAATATACAAGTATATATATCATGTGTATATATCACGCATAATATATAACTATACTTGTATAATTAAATTTCTAACATATCTTTTATTTTTAAGATATGTTCTCTAAATTAATTTCATGAATTTAACACAATATATATATATATATATATAATTACGTAATTTAGGGATAATTTATGAGTATAATGATTGTTTATGCTGGGTATACTTATAAAATTACGTGTATATTCATATAATAAATTATACTTTATTATCTCATATTATAACTTAATTAACTTATTTGTAAATTTTCGTTACAATCTAAACTTGATTTTAGGGGTTTTGAGTATTTTATTATTATATTGAATATTCCTACTTTTAAGGGCAAAATTGGGATTTTAGATCATTATTTCTAAAATCTAACTTCACTATATCACTTCGACTAACTTTTCTATCTTAGTCATAAAGTTTAAACTCAATTAGATAAGTTTCTCTAAAGACCCTAAATCTAGGCTCGATTGTCCTAAACTCAGTTTTAGGGGCTTACACAGAATATATGTAAATAGCCGAGCAATCAATCGCATTATCATTAAGTACAAGTATGCCATACCAAAGCTTAATAATATGTTACATGAGCTGAATGGAGTAAGATTATTCTTTAAGATCAACCTTAAATTTGGATATCATCAAATCCGAATGTGCAAGGATGATGAGTGGAAGACTACATTCAAGACACGCCAAGGATTTTATGAATGGCTTGTGATGCCATTTGGACTATCGATTGCACTGAGCACATTTATGCAACTGATGAATCATGTTCTGTAAAAACTAATAGGGAAGTTTTTAGTGGTTTACTTCGATGACATCTTAGTGTATAGTCTTAACTTGGAGACTCATCAAGAGCATCTCTGAATAGTCTTTGTAAAACTCCTAGCTAAAAGGCTTTATGCCAATCTAAAGAAGTGTGACTTTTGTCGACTCGAATTGATCTTCTTGGGTTTTGTTGTAAGTAGTAGAGGATTACAAGTCAATGATGAGATGATAAAAGCAATCATCAAATGGACTGTACCAACCACTTCAACCAACGTAAAAAGTTTCTATGGCCTAACATCATTCTATTGCAGATTCATATGGAATTTTAGTACGATCGTATCCCCACTCATTAAACTATCGAAGAAGAATGTTGGGTTTCGATAAGGAGAGGAGCAGAGGAGTTTTGAGGAGGTGAAGGAGAAGCTAACTACAACCCTCATCTTAACTCTACCAAGCTTTGACAAAGTATTAGAAGTGGAGTGTAATGCATTTGAACTATGCATAAGAGCCGTATTGATGTAAGAAGGCTAACATATTGCTTACTTCAATGAGAAACTTAAAGGAGCCACGCTCAATTATTCTGTTTATGATAAGAAGTTTTACATCTAAATCCAAGCTTTAACCATACGACAACACTAGCTATTGCCTAAAGATTTTGTGAAATACATTGATCATAAGTCTTTGAGATACTTGAAGAGTTAACCTAAGTCATCTCGAAGATAATCAAAATGGATCAAGTTTATGGAGGGATTTTCTTATGTCGTGAAATACAAGAATGGGAAGAATAATGTAGTAGCTGATGCCCTATCTAAATGACATTTATTCCTAACTAAGCTACAAACTAGGCTACTTAGATTTTCAATGATAAAGGGTTTATATGCAGAGGATCTATATTTTGGTCACATCTTTATCGAGTGTAAGGAAGGACGGACATTCAATGACCATCATAAGGAGGACGGATACTTGTTTAGGAAGAGGAGATTATGTATCCCGACCTATTCCATGAGAGAATTATTAGTGTGCGAGGTGTATAGAGGAGGATTGTCAAGACACTTTGGCTAACGTCAAACTCATAAAGTACTATCATCAAGACTCTATTGGCCAAGAGTGATGAGAGACGTCTAATCTATGTTGGAAAGGTATGCTACCTATAAAAAAGTGAAGAGCTCAGTTGAGCAAGAACACTATTTACCCTTACCCATCTCAACTAAACCATGGTCCAAGTTGAATATAGACTTTATGTTACCAAGGAAGTCTTAAGGGAATGACTCTATTATGGTAGCCATGAATTAATTTAGCAAGATGTCATACTTTGTGCCCTGTACAAAAATTAATGATGCTTTAGCTATTTCTTTTCTTTTCTTGTAAGAAGTAGTAAAGCTTCATAGAGTACCCAGAACCATTGTTTCAGACCGGGATTCAAAGTTCATGAGCTATTTTTGGAGAACATTATGAAGACAAATGGGAACTAAACTATTGAACAGTACGTCCTGTTATCCATAAACGAATGGATTGACGAAGGTTGTCAAAAGAACAGTAAGAACTTTACTATTGGTTATTGTTGGTTGGAACATGGTTGACTAGGATTTATGTCTACTGATCATAGAGTTCACCTACAACAGGATCATCTACAATATAACAAACATGTCTCCATTTGAGATCGCCTATAGGCTTAACCCTAAGCTCCCAATGGACCAAACACTGTTTCTAAGCCTAAAAGATGACTAGCTAGCAGCGGAAAGAGTTGAAGCCATTAGAGTCATGCACCAGAAGGTCATGGAACAATTAAGCTGAACCACTACTAAGCTTGAGAAGCGAAGCTAAGGAAGGAAGAAAAGAGAACTTCAACCAGGTGATCTAGTTTGAATCCACATCAGTAAGGAATGATTCCTAAATTTGAGGAAGAGTAAGTTATCTCCTAGAGCCAACAGACTCTTCAAAGTGCGTGAAAAGATTAATTCTAATGTCTATAGGATTGAACTACCAGAAGAGTACGGAGTTTTGGACTCCTTCAACATTGTTGAGATCCATCTATATACTCCCGAAGACAAGCAACATGGAGTTGAATCAGATTTGATCCCAAATCTCAAATAGCCCTAAGGAGATGATAGGCCTAAGGAGATGATAGGGATCATGGATTGATTGCATGCTCTCGAGCTTGAGGGCTTGCTTAGATGACTCATTGAGTTATCCGAAGTAAGTTGAATGATGAGGAGCAGTACATCCCTTAGTCCGACCTATCGAGTTAATTCGCTCTCCACATCATCTAAGAAGCTACCAAGGTGACCAGCCGACATGTTGAGCCAACCTCTACACAATACTTTTGTCCAAGCATCAAATTAGAATATTGTCGACCTAATCTGTATTGAAGCCGAGCTGACAACTAGTAGGAGTTGACCACTTGAGGTTGACCCAACAATGAGTTACCTCCTGAACTAATCCTTTCCCAGTTCCGAGCTATCAAGCTATTGAATTGCCAACGTCTACTTGACCTAATAAGAGCTTACCCCTACTTGGCCAGCAGCGTCATTGGGACCACAAAATGAGTAAATAATGTACTTACTATCTTTTTCTGACATTCGTACTTTCTTTTATGCCATCGAATATTCTTTTTGCCTGACTACAATGTTACTCTTGTAAAATATTCCCCTTTCATTTACTATTAGGAATCTTTTATTTTTTATTTTTTGTAATTTACTCTAACCTAAGATTTACCTTAATTGGATCATATAAATATTTGTATATTGTAATAGCTGCAACAAAAGAAAGAGCATACAATCCTAATTTTTCATACATATTTTTGGAGCTAAGTGTTTTCCTTGCTTACTCTCGATTACTCTTATTTAGTCCATTGAGCGTGGATTAATGACGAGTAGCCTCCGGCAATTCTTGTGCAACATATCAAGTATGAACCGAGCTTATGTGAGATGTTAGTGTGTCATATTCTTCGTTAGCGCAGGAGAACCCTTGCTCAATCTTTGAATTTCATTTACTCTTTAGACCATCTCGAGGCTTGAACTTACTTCTTTAGTTTGTATGATACCATACATCGTGTATTCATCCACATCGGACCGTATTAGTAGGTATGTGTTGCTGAAAATTAGTAGTCGGCAAATAGTAGTAAAGTTAGGCCTGTTAAGTGTAAGGTATGGGTTTTACTACTATATACTATATGCTATATGAGTAGCAATAATAAGGAAGGATAGACTCTTTTGAAATACAAAGAAATAAGTAAAGGGGAGGAGGAGAGAGAAATTAGTTATGATTCCTTTTGGTTCACCCCATACTCATGGAAACAGAGTAGGGGAAGAAGATTGAGAGCATGGAAACCAAACTCTGCTTGTGAAGCAGCCTCTACGGGGTTTTCTCTTTTACATTCAACCCTAGAGAAGAGTAATTCCAAGTAGCCTTTCATTTAATTGTTTGACATTGTTGTGCTAAATTTTGTGAACCCATGAATGTTCTAACAAGGGAGTTTTATAGTTGTGAATGAACTCTAGAGCATATGAAATGTATTGGAGCACGCATGTGAACTTAAAGCTTCCTAAAGAAATCCTGGAGCACACATCCGTAGAATTTTCCATATGCACTAGTTTAGTTCTAAAAAGTTGTATTTTGTTTCTTTATTATTCCAAAAACATTTTGTGATGTAATTTTATGTGGTTTACCCATTGCAAAATTACCTAAAACCTTAAGAGGCATGTTAAAATGGTGACTAGTTGTATTTATTCAAGTGCCATTTTTATTTATCAATGGCATTATAAAAGCTTTGGATTTTTTTGTTTGTAATACTCATCAGAATAAGAATGTGTTTAGAACCTATGATGATTGGTGATTTCCATGCATGTTGAACACTTTGATTTTTAAAAACTCATTAAGAGAATACCTTCCAATTTCTTTAGTCCTTTATTTTAGATAGCACCTCTATTATGCTCCAAGGGAATAACAACCTACCATATAAAACAACATGTTAAAGCTTTCAATCATATTTATTGTACTTAAAACTTATTTTATCATTTGAAGAAACTATTCATCGATTCTATTTTAAAGAAAACATATTTTTCTTTTTAATTATAATGCCTTCAAAGGTCAAGTCCACGATGTATAGAATTAGAATACAAAGGCTATCGCGTAAGACGGTAGTAGTGGAAATTACTCCAGCTAGCATCATCCCAGTCCCTAAAATATTGAATCTCAAAGAAGAAGATTGCCAAACCTAATATTGAATCTCAAAGGAGTGGATTGCCAAACCTAATACATAGCAGCTATACAAGCACACTCTATGTCATACCGCATGCATGCTTAATTTTAATGCAGCAATTAGGTACATTGAAGATACTTATTTAATAATAGAAAGCAATATGATTTCAGCGCATATAATTCTCAAATATAGTGGCTTTTGCATATCGTAAAATTCAGACTTTTATACAGTTAAATACGGATCTTATGTAAAAGTGCAAATGGTATGATTATGGGATAGGACATGGATAGTGATGAATTAAAATAGGATTCGCTGCTCAATAAATCTATACTTTCAGTTGTCAATATCTATATGGAAATTTGTTATTTTCATCCAATAGCTTGCCTACATCTTTGTCCAATTTTACATCTGTAAGCATAATTACCTTTCTCTGTTCACCATCTTTATGCTAAATTTCTGAATCATTACTTGCACGCCTAAAGGAAACCTATTTATATTAAACCCCTATATACTGCATGAATTGATGGTTAGGTACTTATTAGTTTGCAGTTTAAATATATCTACTGGTCGCCATTGCATGCTCATCTGCAACGCATTTTCATGCCAAGCATTATAATGCCATTAATAGTAGATAATAGCATGGACGCATCAAAGTCTTAAAAAATTACTAAATAACTTTGTTGAAATAATTATAAGAAGAGAATTATTTAAAAAAGAAACTTCTTAAAATACTAATATAACATTCTGGATACCTTTTCAAGCATCCACCGATAAACATGTCATTATAGATGATCCGGAAAGCTAATAGCTAAGGAATTACCACTAAACTAGGGAATGACAGAAAGGGTCATGAGTCATTACTCACTAGCCGGGATGAAGTTGCAAAATCGTTGCTCACTTAGGATTGGAACATAGACCCGTTTGCCGGCCTAGAACCGGCCTGGAATAGTCGGTTCATGGGACGGCTCTAGAGTGAACTTTGACCAACCTATGTAGCTACGGGTCTAGGTTAGTTTGCCGGTCTTTAAACCGTATCATGTGTAATTTTTTTAATTAATCAATTACCATAATTATTTCAAAATTTTTATTTATTTCCGTGTTCGCACTAATATTTATCTGTCATCTCCCTTGTATTTTCTTTCCAAGATTATTATAAAACGTTACGCGTACATTTACATCACACATACTACTACATAAATGATCAACCATTATTTTTTATTGAAAATTTACAGTTCAAGTGTAATACGTTTGGTACACATGAACTTGATATTAGTGCAATATTATAATTTTGAGTAATATTAAGTAAAGCGAGAGAAGTTGGAAAAGATGAATAATTATCATTGCAATGTTGGAATTTTGGAATACATGAAAGGGGTAAATTACAATGTTATTATTAACTATAAATCATAGTGGTACATTATAAAATATTCTCTCCTCGATCGAAGTATAGTTGCCAAGTAGAAATATAAAATAAAATATTACCCATGTTTAGTAGTGGTACAAAAAATTATAATAACAATTTAGTCCTAGAGTATTTAGAGGTAGGGGGAATTTTTTTAATTGATTTTAAAGTTACCTCGAAGATACTTACGTATCTACTAGTCGGAATCGGACTATCGTAATTCAATTTGGATTTTTAGAAAACCTTTAAAGTATTAGTCAATTTTAACTTATGAAAAAAAAGCCAAGTGTAAATGATTATCCATTTAAATTTTTTTGAAGAAAAATTATTTTAGTCAGTGACAATTTGAAAAGCCTAAGGCTACATCACTAATTTTTGGAAAACCATACCATTTAGGATTTTTAAGGTAATTGCGAAAACAATTTTATTAGGTCACAACTTTTTTCGAAGGATCAATAAAAATAAAGGAAAGATTTATTAGTTCTTACTAGGTGTCTCCTTGTGTTAGCAATTCGTGCTCGGGAACGGTACCTATAGTTAAGCTTGGGCTTTCGTTAGATTTGTTCCAGTCATTGAAGTACTTATCCTCTTCGCTTGATGTCTTGTATGGTTATTACCGTCTGTAGGCCACTTTATATCAGTCTTCTGTGCAAGCATTTACCTTAACATTAACAACTGAAAGAAATGCTCACCGATTGTCGAGGATGAGACCTATAGTACTAAACGCTTGCTCAACAACGATTATTGATGCAACAACAACAAGTACTTGATATGCAATACAAGTTAAGAATGGATAGTCACTTACGTACCTTTGCTATCACTCCAAGACGTCAAAATTCTTAATGGAGATATTTTTAGAGAACTTTAAATTTGTGTTCATGTAGTGTTGGAACTTGGACAATGGTCCCCCAGGACGTTACCACTTCAATTTCTATGCCAACAATTGCTCACCTATAAATGTGTAGTGATACTCCTTGGTAGGTGGTGAAGGAGAAACTAATGACTGGCCACCATACTGACTTTAGTAACGCATAAGAAGCTCCTCTATATCGGTTGTCATTGTGGATACATCCTACTATGTTTATGAGCTGTACATATGTTAAGGATCTATTAGATCGTCGATATAACTGTAATAATTTTTCAAATACATCAATAGTACATTAGCTTTACAACGGGGATCTAAAATAGTTACAACAAGATACATACGGGGAATATCTTTATAAGAAGATACCTACTTTAACGCCATATCATAAACGTAACCTTGTAGGTTCGGGTCCTTGCGAGTGTGAAGGAGCATGCTAAGTATGCTGATCGCTGACATGACAAATAAATAGATGTTCAGCCTATACATATGTAAGAAAGTCTTAGTTAGATCATAAAAAACTTTGAGAACCAACAACTGAATACATATATCCCAGTTATTGGGATGAATGTCAATCTTATGTATGTTGTACATAGTGAAGTCACACAACTGTTCATTGTAAGGACTGGTGCTATGCAACAACTCGTATGAGGAGTTTCAACGGTGTTGCACATCCATCTTAAATTTTTAGGGCCTTTTCCCGTACTCCATGCAAAAGTTTCTCAACTACTTGTGGAAGAACAACCTCTCTATTATTATCTTCACCGTATTCTTAATTGGAGCTATACTGTCCTATAAAGTTGTAATGCCATTCTTGACACACAAGTTAAGAATATGACATGCATTACATATGTGGAAACCCCACTTATGCCCCCTAAGTGCTGATTGACAAAGATTTTGCAGATCTGTTATAGAGGCCATGTTAACACTTGCATTGATAAAACCAATGGAAAAAAAAGTTTCCTAACAACGTCATATTTATTTAGGATTTCTCTAATAATTTTATAAATATTTTGCACTGTGTGATGCTCATTAAATACCCTTAAAGCCAACAATATTTTATTAAGTTACCAATCATCCTCTATCCAGTAAATAATTACACCCATGTAAGAATTATTACAGAAAGGATCCGTCCATATATCGGTACATATGGATACTAATGCATTAAGTGAAGCAAACTTACTTGCAAACTCTTGCTTACCATTGTAATAAAGCTATTGCATGGCTTAATTCAACATAGTGCAGCTTAGCTGTCATAAGTTAGGGTTGAACATCTCCTGCTTGCATCGGCTTTGCTATTCTGACGCACCTGCATTGAATGACAAGTGCATGTTGGCAAGTATATAGAGATTGTATTTGTATTTCTCCTGATCATACCTCATTAGTGCTTGTCCAAATGAATCACTGCCTCGAGTGATTTGTTGTTGCACACTATCTATCCCTACCTTCCCGAGAAGCTTTGATTTCAGGCGCCTCTTAAGGATACCATATCCTTTTTTCGTTTTCCAAGCATAGCTCGCATTGCAATAGTTGCAAAACGCTTATGAGTTCCCTTTCTTATCTATTCCTTTACAGTAATGCATTGTGAAAATATTAGATTTACTGGCTTTAGGGGGCTTACTTAAGCCTAAAGACTTGGAATTGCTAGGTACATACTGACCCATATGTTGCTCATTAATCTCGAAAATCATTTCAATCTCATCCTCCTCATCTTCAAATATGGTCGTAAGGCAACCCATGCATAGAGGTTTAAATCCAATGAGTCATGTAGGGATACTTATGCATGAAGGTTTATATCCAAGAGGTAGTTTGTCATGATAATTTGTGCATTAAGGTTCAATTTCAAAGCTAGGAGTTGGTGTACCTTGGTGTTCAACATTTGTCATCACTTTATGAGCCCTCTTCTCATTGAGATCATATTTGTCCTCGTACTTCAAGTACGTTGGAACATCGTCAAGCCACTATGGTGCAGACGATGTACCCATTCCCATGGCCTTTTCCTTACTTCTCTCACCTAAAGACGAACTGTGCTTCTTCCTAGAAAAAGTATGAAGCAAAAATCGCTTCATGGAGATAATTGGAACTTTTTTATTTAAACACTAAAATTTACACCCCTAAAATATTGAAGGCACCTGACAATAAGAGAGTGTAATGAGTAAGTTAAATTTATTGCATGAACAACAGACACACAATGAAAATAGTTGAATTTGAAAACACATGGCGAAGTTTTCAAATAATAGGAAAATATAAATGAGCAAATATTAAATGTAAAGACGTATGAATGCCTAAATGAGGAATGAAAAATTTGTGAAGGCTTAAAGCATTGTATGTAGGAAAATTTATACAGTCGTTCCATTGGAAAGTTTCAACATTTGAAAATTAAATTTTGCAATGGTTTAGAAATACACTCCTCTCTGCAAAAATATTTGTAGTGCAAATTGCATGGCACTACAAATTGTGTTGTACCGCATAACTCCACTTACAGTCTAAAATTTTTCAGACTTCATTTGCATGCTGAGTTCAATTATTGCTTATAGTTTCACATGCCTTGTTCAGTTCAAAATTCATTTTCAAATTCACCATAAGTATTATGGATGTGTGTATGTGGGAAACATGTTGTCATAAAGTGACAAATTGATGATGGGATATTGATATTGTCATAAAGTGACAAAGTAAATTATCAAAATTCAAAGAACATGTGTCTATACGTTATATAGTGTGGGTAGTGAGAGAATTTGATTTTAATTTTCCTTTTTTTTTTTAAGTGGAGAGGTCGACTTAGTTCTTGAACTGTTGGTTCAAGTAGCATAAGCCGCCTCGGTCCTTATGGGCTCAATGATTTCAAAGGCAATTTAGGCCTATTCATTTTAAGCTAATTTGCGGTTCAAAAGTAGCCCTTATATAAGTCTATTAGAACAAGTGACATATCACATCAATCTTGTATTATTATTGCCACCTAGTGCTACAAGACTATAACAAGACCATTGTACCTCTAAGGAAATTAAAAGAGGAAGGAAACAAGTAGAATTACCACAAATCATATCTTGCTTGGCTATGCCACGATAAAGTTGTAAAACATGTTTTTCTCACTAAAAGATTGGATTATCTTAGTTGTCACGTCCATATTATATTAACATGTCTGTAAATTGATAAATAATATATAAATATCAATAAAATTATAATACGTAAATATACAATTGGTACTTTTTCAAAAATATATATTATTTTATTTTCAAGTGTTTAAATATTATTGGTATTTATATATAACTTATCGATCCAAGTAAGGTATTAATAACATTAAATATTTTTTATTTCTAAGTGCAAAGGATGTTTCTAGATGCAAAAGAAGAAAAGACATTTAATCAATAGAATAGGACATGTGAATAATAAAGGGCTCATTGCAAGCACATGACCTGCATTATAGTAGTTTTGTAAAGAGGTGACCTGAGTCATTTTTTTCAATAAAGACACGACCCATATTTTGTAGTTTTTTGTTAATGAAACTTAAGTGACATGTATCATACTTTTATTGGTTGATTTAGTAATTAAATAAATTATAGAAATAAATATAATTAAAAAATGCATTAAATAAATATAAACTAAGAAATAAATAGTGAAGAGGTTCTCGCTTCAGGTTTTCATCTGTTTTTGCTTTGAATTGAGGCTTAAAATGATTTATCTAGTGTGGATAATGGTATGGTGGCTTAGAGAAATTCGCTACAACCCCATCATCCAACATTTTGTTTATTTACTATTTGTTTTTGTTCATGACATTTTTGGAATGAAAAAAGGTTCACAATAGACATAGCATTTATCACAATGCCAATATCATTGTTCGCAATGAGAAATTTGAGTTAAGACTTCCTCAAGCTAGTTATCATGTGAAAATTTCCCTAATTTCATTACTCATTATCATACTTGCTAACACTAGCCTCTAACTTTGAAAAAATTGTTCCCCTGTCTATGAGGATTTATTTTACTCTTTTTTGGCCTACTTAGACATGAAATGCACAACAAGCTTTTCATTAACGAAATACATTTTTTAATAATTCTTAATTATATTTAATTCTATAATTTATTTAATTATTGAATAAGCCAATAAAAATGTCTTACGTTTGTTAAGTTTCATTTATAAAAAGATATGAAATAAGGATCATGTTTTTATTGAAAAAAAGACTCCCATCATCTTTTTATAAAATTACTGTAACATGGGTAACGCATTTGTAATTAACTCAATAATAAATAACCACCGAGAGAATGGGATGAAGTTAAAAAGAGTATCTCCACTCCACACTTCTGGGTTTATAGCATAATACACCTCAAAAGAAGTCAGGTGAGAGACTTGAGTTAGAATTCCTCCTAGTCTCGTCTCTAATTCTTGAGTCACTGAAACTTAACTTGTTAATCCACTTTTCCTAGTATTTGCGGTTACTTGAGCTGCCCTAGAATGGCGACGTGCTTGAGAAAATCAGGAATACTTGCTCGAGTTTTAAAGCCAAATATGTTTGGGAGGAGTTTGCATAGAGTAGATGGTGGTTCAGCTGTAGTGCCGCGTCTTGTGGGTGTTGGTTGTCCAGGAGTATCACCACCTGCAACTTTGAGCAAGTCATTGTCGGCAATTCTCACAGTTAGACGCTTCGTGTCTGTTAAAGCTGAGGGACCGCAGGAAGAAGAAGACGTTGTTGGTCATGATGATGAACAGGTACTATGTTTTGGTCTGATCACATACGTTATGATTGAGGTTTTTTCGCCACGTGGTCCTTATTAGAGGAGTAAATGCTACATGGACCAAATTTACGTTTCTCCAGTTCAGGCCGTAAAACTTTATTAGTTCCTTCATTAAGGTTGGATGTTTTTCAACTTTCTCATGATAAGATAAGAAAATAATACTTTACCAAATATATGGAAGCAGATAAGACATATATCAAAATAGTTTCTAAAGTTAGATTTTAAAAGAGATATAACTCAGATAAAAAATAGATGAAAAATGAAACAAATCGAAATTCATTAAATAAGATACTTGAATGCTAACTCAATAAAACACATGATACATGTGGCAAGACAATACGTTGACCAAGCAATTTCGCCCATTTGGTTTTGGTTGCTCAATCATTTTTCGATCCTTTCATTTTCTAACTCAAGAAAAGCAAAACTATATAATTCTAGAGAATTTGATGCATGGGTCGATAGATTTTTCTGAATTTTTAACACCGAATTATTTATATCAATATTATATTAAATTAAGCATTCCAAAAACTTGTTTTTGACGCATATACCAGTCAAAATATATCTTTGCAAGCCGCTTTTGTAGCTTTTATCATTTTCCATGATTCTATAGTTTATGTTTCGCAAGATCCCAAGGTTGATCTCAGTTATATAGATTAAAGCATATTTTTTTGGTTCATATAAATCTTATAATACGGAGAAACTGTAAATTACAGTTAAGAAGATATGTATCCGAATGTCTTGCACGGTAGGTCTACGTAAGAAAGAAAGCTTGAGAATGTATTACGACTGTTTTTGACCTGCTGTCATGAAACATCCTTATCATTCTCTTGTCGCATGTGAAACACCTGGACCTTTCTGCCTGTCCTGGCGCTAGCAATCGACGCAAAGCCTGTTGCCATTGAAATATATGGCTGTAAAGAAGGAATAACAAGAGAAAGTCAGCAAAGAATCTTAGGCTTTATTTCTTTCCTAAAGTTGATTGTAAACGCCCTTTGATTATTTATATAGCCATTACCAAATAAGATTAATCTTCAAGTTCAAGAGGTTGCAAAAATATTAAGTTGCTCACAAGCTTATAGGAATTCGACTCAATGATTACAATAGTAGAGTTAAAGCTCAATCAATTCAATTATCTTATCGAATTAAATTCGAGTCTATAAAAAATCTAATTCAATGAGCTTTCAAATCTAATGGAATATCAATCGTGTCCATATCCATGCATTGAGGATCGCTAAATTTGTATATCAAACTTATCAAAAATTTAATTAAACATGTGCATACATATATATGTATATAATCTTAAATGAGTTTAGTTAGGTTAAGTTTACCCTCCTTAGATAATCTTGAGTCTGAACTTGATATTACTCAACTTGATTAAACTCTTTCACAGCCTCTTAACTTAAAATGCAATTCCCCACCATAAATATCATCTGCAACCCCTGAAAACAATCAAAATTGTAGGCAGAGGCGGAACTCCTAATTACGAAGTAACTTACAGAACTCTTGAAAAATGTTGATAGTGATTTCTGCTCCTGTGTAGTACCATGACTATTTCATTTCCATGTCTATTTGGACCAACATACAATATTTCAAGCAGATTCCTTCAGGCTTCAACTGGTCCCCCCACACCACCACCCCCCCCCGGCCGTTTTTTTTTTTTTTTTTTTTTTTTTTTTTTTTTTTTTTTTTTT